>JAQIXV010001003.1:0-13110 GCA_034700625.1 Tectocepheus velatus
ACAGCAAATGTTTGGTGAGGACCGCCCGTTGCTCTTTCAATGAAACTCTAAGAAATGATGAACTCTCTCTCTCTCTCCCCTCCCCTCCCTCTGCTCTCTGACTCTATTCTATAGAGCAGAACAACTTTTGAGCCTCTCTTTTGCCAATTATTTTGGCGATGGCTAAGCACTCAAAACAGGGCTCACTATTTGTAAGGCATGTAAAGTGAGGGTAACATAACTTAACTTAATTCTTGAGTTACAGACTATTATAGAATAGGCTCTTCTGTATTGTTAATTGACTATAACTTACAATACAGGGACAGAACTACACAACAAACCTGACAATGATTTTCTGTGAAAACACTCAAACTTATGACCAAAGAAGTAGCTAGGTCATTGCTCAACTTTAACAAATTGTAATTCATTTGAGAATTAACGTTAAAATTCTCAAAATTCAAAGACATATAAAACTTTTGGATAAAATTAATTAATAATAAATTCTCGAAATGTTTTTAATTATAGGCAATAAAAGCAATCGTTTGTCGAATGTTTGACATAAACTAATGTTTTACTGTTTTCACTAATTTTTGCGAAATAATAACTAAATCTCGAATTCAATTAAAATGTTTGAAACTTTTTTTTTCAAAAATGATTTGAAAGCAAAAGAAGAAATTAATTACTAACGCATTCAACGCTTAAATATTTTTAGTTAATCTTTTGCACAGTTTTTAAACAATTTCTGTTTTCATATCCAAAGCATTGGAATCAAACAAAAACTACTAAAAAATAATTAAAAACTTTTGTTATAATAATTGGAGAAAAAATGATATTTTGATTGATTTGAAAAATTGATAACAAATCAACATTTATTTTATTCAAAGCTTTTTCTCGATTATGTCTTTCGTATAAATGTTTTGAACACAAAATTCAGTCAAACATTCAATTAATGAAAAACAAAGACTCAATAAATGATAAGTTATTTTGTGTTTAAGTAATAAAAATCATTTGAATTACAATAACGAGTGTTGACTGCAATCGACAAACAAAACAAACAATTAGTCGACTATTAATCCGGCGCTAAGACTGAAGAACTCATTTCTCAATCAATAAGTGACAGTCGTTTTGATTGAAGAGTCAATCAATGGTTTGGAAGAATCAAATGATAATAGATTTGGATATTTGGAGCTCAAAAGCAGATCCAATCCAAGAGTAAATCGTTGGAAAAGTATTTGATCTTAGATTTAAATAAATCAAAAAGACTTACTCTGTTCCGACTCTTTGATGATAAAAACAATGACCAGAAATATAAAGAATTGTGTCATCAGAAGAGCCGATGAGTGGACGGATTGTCCGACAAAAGCCATCTTCTGCTTGACTTCAATCGCATCACAAAAACCTATGCATTGAATGAATGAATGAATCACTTGAATGAAGACTCACTCAAAAGACTCACTGAAAATGAAAATCTTCAAACAAAACACTATTCATAAACACTATTACTTCAAATATCACTCAATTTTCAATCCCTTAATAAAAGTTATGATAACTTCACTCAGGAATAAATTTTTAGTTTAATTTTATAACGATAAACAAAATATCAAGTTAATTGTCATTGAAAACATAAAATTACTACCACCTTGTAGTACCAAGACTTATATTTTTCACCTTGAAGTCTCTCTTATGAACTTGCAATGGCAATGATGGTCAATTAATTGATACCTTGACTTAAGACTTAAGTTAATCCCTATTAAATTAATTGTAAAGACATTGAATTGAATAAAAATTGTTTATTAAATAATCATTTATTTCAAATATTTAATAGATTTTGGGATAAATTTGAGAAATGTTTAGAAATTTACAAATAGTTATAACAATGAATGCAAAAAGAAATTCATGAGAAATGCATTCAATGAATGGATTAAATGATAAAATCTAATGAATAAATGAAAAATTATTTTAAATAAATGCATAAATGATTTGTATTAAAAAGTTTGAATTGAAATCGCATTGAATCGTCAATTAACGCCTTCCCCGTCCTCTTCCACGACCTCTGCCCCGAACGGGTGGACTCACTTCAGGTGAAGGAGATCTTTGCGACGGACCCCTATTTTAATCAAAAATTACAATAAAATCGAATAATAAATAATTAATACTTTTTTGCAATTCGAGCCGATTTTCTCTGAGGAGATGAATCATCTTCTGGTGGAACAGTGGACGGCACAACATGTTTAGGGGGTCGGCCACGAGTTCTCTTCTGAGAAATGTTAGCCTCTTTCGTGTCCTCTTCTTCTTCGTCGTCCTCTTCTTCTTCAACTTCTTCGTCAATAAAGTCATTAGTCTCTGATTTTTCTGTTTCTTGAGTCGAACTTTGATTGGGTTTATCCACTGTTTCTATTGGGACAGACTTGGAGGCAGAGGCGCGAGTCGTTCGACCGGTTGTCCCAATGGTAGAGGAGACTGAAGATTCAATCTTTGGTTTTTTGGAGAGAGTCTCAACTTTTTCGTTGCCATTCGTGTCGTCCTCTGAATTGATTGTTTCGATTTGTTGTTTACGAGTCCTTTGAATCTGAGTGTTGTGGGAGTGTTCGCCTTCCGGTTCTATTATGACTCCCTCTTCGATGACATTCTCTCCGGTGATGACAACAATTTGTTGTTTCAATTGTTGCTGTTGTTGTTGCAAAGCCTTAGAGGGACGGCCTCTCTGTGGCGGAGGAATCGCTGGCGACTGGAATATCAAAATTTAGTAAATGTTTGAATGAAATCCAAATTTAAAAAACCTGAGGAAATGATTTCGTGATTTTTCCGAGAATTTCTGCTTCGAGGCCACACCTCTTTGGGGGCGCGAATTGCATTTCGGTCGGCAAATAACACTTCAGGTTATTGTCAGCCGCAGAGGAAGACACTGTTTCATACATTTGTTTATAAGTCTATTGTTTTAGAAATCAATGAATAAGACAAACCCGTGAAGTATTTTGGGGGAAGAGAGGGCTGGACTGGAAAGTCTTTGAGCAGAAAGTTCTGTGTTTTACTCATAACGAGTCCGAGCGCTAAATCACAGCCACAATAGATCTTATAGTTAGTCATTGTCGCCATAGTATTGGCCGCCGATCCGTTTGTTTCAGAGTCGTGTGTCTGAGAGACTCTATCGACACAAACCTTAATGTTTTCAAAAGTCTTTTTGAAGAAAGAGAAGGAGTAGTGTTCGTTCTTCAGGACAAGCGGTTCCATTATAAACCAAAGACATTCTTCAAACCATCGAAACCAAGATTAAAAAAAACAAATAAAAAGAGTTGTAATATACAAACCCTTAACGACTTCCAATTGAGAGACGTCGTCGTACTTCACATAGAATGGCATATAAGCCAACAAATGGATGACATACGGCATAACACAGTCAGGCATTACGCTCTTCAGATTAGACACAGACTTGGATTTAATGAGTTCACGTCTTTTGGCCAAATTCATCAATAGATAAGATCTAAACAATTAAAGTCTTAGTCAAATTGAAATCAAAGATAAATGTCATTAACTGACTTCAACTTATTTTTAAAAGCAATGGAAGTGTCGGTATTGAAGGTTCCGCCCAAACAAAGAATGGCTAAGAATTCGTGGCCTAACGCCAAAGACATCAATCCTTTGTGTAATTTAACGGAAAACTTTTCCCGAACAAACTCTTCTGAATCTAATAAGACTGTGGCCAAAGTGTGCCACTGATCCGCAGACATTATCGACAGAGTAGTCGAAGCGTTTTGTACTGAAGGACTGTCTCCATTGGTCGAGACACAAGACATCGAATCATTACAAGCGATCTTAAGCATAGCGAGAGCGGCAGCCAATCGGATGTGAGCCCTTTCCAGTGTAGTTCCCCCTCTATTTTGTTCGTTCAAATCCCCGCCGTTTTGAATAATTGTCTTCAAAAGCTTTAATGTATTCGAAGCCGTCTTCTGATAGAGACCTGAATTCAAATTTTATTTAAATAATTTGAAAATATTTTGAAATCTGTTTTACTGTTGACTTCCGATTGACTTTCGGGTAATACGACTAATGTATTCAATTTGATGCCATAAAGCCATCGCACCATTAGTTTGATTCCTTCAATCTTTGCCTTCACTTCTTCACTGCAATACTCGTAAGTGATGTTTGGGTCGGTTGTGTCTGAATGTAATACAAATGGTATCAGTGAAGACAAAACATTTTATGGATTAACTCAATTCAAACCTCTTTGTCGTTCAGATTCTTCTAAGGAAGCGATTTCGAGGTCTGTTTTAATGTCTTTCATTAACAATCCCTGAACTATGAATTTCTGAACAATAGATCGAAGGACTTTAGGAAAGAAGGCATAACCACCGCATATGGCTATCATTCCCAGAGTGACTAAATGAGCCATGAAATAAGGGGACGTTTCCAGAGATAAACCGCTCGCCTGTCAAACAATATTTAAGTGAATAAGTTGTGACACAAAATCTAATGAAAATACTTTGATTTGGTCTATAATTTCTCCAAAAACTTTCATCTTTTCATTTTCGTCAGCGATTATAGCATTCAAGCACTGAATGGCATACTTCGCCTGTTTTGTTGTCGACGCTATTCAACAATAAATGGTTTCAGTCATCAAATCATTTAAATTGTGACAAATAATTACCCTTAAGAACGAATCTATCGACAAGTCTTGGAATGACATCATCTGCTGCCCACCAGGGGACAGACGCACACTGCAATTCGTCCCCAACTGCCGGCCCTTCAATGCCAGGGGCGGCCCCAATGTTTGTCAGGATTTGTAGAATCAATTCCGAGACCTGGTGTTGGTCTCCACTTTGCCAAAGGAATGGCAATAAATAAGAAGAAAATATTTCTCTTCCGTGAAATAGAGCCGGAAATACAGACGAAAGGCTCTAAAAATCATATAATCATAGAATAAATATATTAAATAATTTAATTAAATTCAAAACAAACATAAATCAATTGAAGTCCTCTTTTGGCTGAGTTTTCGACACCCATTTCACTGTCGAGTTCTCCGTCGCCAAGAAGTGAATCCGAAACATAATTAAAGAGAGTGAGAAGACCTGGAATATTCATTAATTTTAATATAATCAACTAATAGTCAATTGTGATGCAAACCCTGGTGGTCGACCATAATTGGAGCGATTCTTTCCATCAATTGTTTGATAATCACATAAAAAGAATTTGTCTGAACTGGAAATCCAAGTGATTTCAATACTTCGCGAACACTCGACTCAATGGTAGAACTGGGAGGCGGTGGCACTGCAGCGCCGTCTTCACCAATTTGTGGGAAAGAAGTGGAAGTGACAATCAGTTCCATGTGTTCTCTTAGCGCGGGATTCATCTCTAAAAATGTTTAAAGTTTTAAAAATTCCTAATATTTATAGCAAATCAAAGCGAACCTAAATTACGGCATAATTTAGTGATATATTCGTCAGCCTTTACGGGTTCGGGCAAATTCTTAGCGCACAGTTGTATCTTCTGCTTAAGAATTTGATCCCTTTCTTCAGACTTTTCGTCTCTGAATAAAGTATTTGTGAAATAAAATCAAATAAAAGTTGAAATAATGTCTCACTTGAGAAGATCGAGCACTTCCTTGACTTGTCTGCGGACGCACTGCTGTTGTCGGAGCAGTTCATTGAAAGCTCGGGCGGCGTGAGAGTCGATCGTACAGTAAAATGTATAAAGACTTTTCATTCGTTGCGGTAATGGAGAGGAATAGGGTATAAGACAAGTGTGAAGAATGCGTTCCACCAAAAGCCTGTTCAAAAGAAAATGTTAGGAATTGGTTGGAATGACTCGGAGTGAGTGAATGACTCTCACCTGTCGTCGAGTTGTGTTTGATAATTGATGTAATTATGAAGACATTTGTTTTTAATCCAATTAAGCATTCGTAGGGAAGAGTTGGCACTCTCTGAGACACTCTCGTTGGCCTCACTGGAGGCGTCTCCCATTGACGCCACATTATATTGTTTGTAAAGCTGAGCCATTCCCAGGAGGGCTTCCCGTCTTATTTTGAACTTCTTATCCAAAGTTCTCTCCTTTTGAGCAGAAAATCAATGAATTAAATAGAAAAATATTATTTAAAATATATTTAGAAATAAAGATAATCAGAGCCATGGAAGTGATAGAATCATAGAATTTCATAGTCGAGGAAAAACAAGTCATCATTTGTCTGATTGATATTAGAGCCAAAATCAAAGAACACTTACCTTAACAAAGCTTAGGAGGTCTTCACTGATATTTTCGATACTCTTTTTGGCGGCACTTATAATAGCCATAACCACTTCATATCTCACGTTTTCATCGGAATCGTGTTGTCGTTGTCTATCATTTAGTGATAATCATTAGAAAATTATCGAATAATTCAAAGGAAAGGTATTAAACCTCAATTGGTCTCTGATATCGTCTCTCAATTCCGGGTGATTTACCAGAAAATGCATTGAGTACTGAACGCAACGCATTCTTACGGTTACACTAATGTCTCGAAATCTACCCAAAAACGATTTCCACAAATCGGGATACATTTCCGCCAAATTTGAGTCTTTGTCGGAGAAGAGTCGGGCCAACAGTTTAGTGTAATCACACCTTTCCTTCTCATCAATACTTTTGACTTTGAACTCGAGTTGAGGTAAAATCCCTTAAAAATAGTTTATTTAAAAAACTTATAGAAAATATCGAATGAGTTATACCTTCCATAATATTGGGACAAATTCTGTTCAATTCATAGATGAGTTCACAGATCTGTGTGACAGACGTTGAAACGGAAGATGACTTTGAATTACGACCACCCCTTCCGGTCTGTTTGTGTTGTACAGTGGGTCCGCTCTCGTCGTCGTTGTCGAGATCTCCGGCGTTGTCGTCAATGCCATGAGTTATAGCATTAGTGAAATATGAGACCAAATATGGTTCCATTGTTTTACTGGTCTTCTTAAGGATTTGAACGGCTAACCAATTGGCCTGTTTGTTGACAGTCTGTCCAAACAGTCATACATTAGTTTAAATGATAACTCAAAACAATTCAAACCTTTTTTGGATCGATTATATGCCATAAAATGATTTCAATAAGTTTTGAAGAGACGGTATCGGCTTCTATGATGAGAGGCGTCAACATATCTAACATAAAGTTCTTCACTTTGTCGCTATGGTTCTCATTAACGATCTAAAAGACACATTCAATAAACAATTGACCGATACTTTCATTTCAATTGCAATTTTGAACTCACTTTAAAAATCAATGAAAACAATTGACAGAAGATATACTGCGAGTCTTCCAATTCAATGCAAATATTGAAAGATTTGACCCAGGCCAAATTCTCCAATAAATAAAAGTAACGCTTAAATGTCGCGTCTTTTGGGTCTTGTAATCCCTTTAATTGATAATTAATTGTCAATTCATTTGTCTTTTTATTCAATACATTACTTTCAACTGTTGAATGAAGAAAAGGAAAATGTGTTTAATCAGATCCGGGTGTTGGTAGGGGGCGTTAGGGGCGTACACCCGAAACACATCGGCTATAGCACAGGCCACCAATAAGCGCACGTCACGGGACGGGTGCTCCAAAAAATAGTCGTTCGCTTCAATAGACCGTATTATAAGTACAGAAAAACAACGATCAGAATAATTCTTACATAAATAGAGAGCCAAAGGGACATAACCCTGGTTGTCTTCTTCTTGAGACATCTGCTGGAAAGCCATCGCAATGTCTTTGAGTCTAAAAAAGCATTAAAACTATTATTGAAGTTAACGGTATTTAATCTACTCTCTCTCTCTCTCTCTCTCTCTCTCTCTCTCTCTCTCTCTCTCTCTCTCTTAATAATAAGCATTTTATTTGATTTAAAATAAATAAATACTAAATGAAAGCAAAATCTGGTTTATTGTCCAAATATGAAATGAGCGCCAATTAATCATTTGGTTTAAAAATATTGTGACAATTGTCATAAATGTAGAGACATTTCACATTAATGGTAGTAAATGAGGTATAAATGGGAATACCTTCGGATGAGGTCATCGTTGGCTAACTCTTCACTGATCTCCCGACAACCTGACGGGTATTTTATCTCTTTATGGCTCTGAGAAGACATTGCGCTTTGTTTTGGCATTTCTTTCAACTTATTTCTCAATCAATAATAACTTCAATTGAAAAGAGTTTTAAATGACATTAATTTGATTGAACTGTCAATAAGACAATTGATTAAAAATATTTTGAATTAAATAAAAGTGAATCCAAGACTTGATTTGAGATAATGTCTTAAAGAGAGTCGATATAAGACAATACGCGTTCACAACACAAATAAACGTATTTTTAATTAAAACCTCTGCCGCTAGGGATCAACACATTAAAGGAGGGGTCGTTTTATCGACTCTTCTCTCAATTTTCAAATCTATTTATTATTTAAAATGATTTAAATTTTTTTATAAAAATGTTTAAAACGATTTAATTTTGATATTTATTTGAATTAAGCGATAATTTCAATAAAATATCCTCAAAATGGACTGAAATAATGCAAACCCGGCGCCAATTTCTATACAATAAATAACGTTTGACTCAATTGTTATGAATTTCATTGAAATGATTGACAAAAATAATTGATTTTCTGGACGTAAAGCATATCATTATTTTTAACCATTAATTGTGTGACTAATTGATTGCCAACTCTTTGCTCTCAAATAAGTCATTAATTGATTGAAATAATGGACAAAATTAATCAAAACAATGAGTCGGACATAACTTGCGATCAATTGGAAGAAGCGTTTAATCGGTGGTCAATTAGTGATCCACTTTTTATAGAAGATTGCGAAGAAAAGGTGCCGATTGAGGGTCAGACCAATATATTGATAACGAGTGCTCTTCCGTATGTTAATAATGTCCCGCATTTGGGAAATATAATCGGATCCACTCTAAGCGCTGATGTCTTCGCCCGATATTGTCGTCTGAAAGGGGTTAACACTTTATTTCTGTTCGGAACCGATGAATACGGAACGGCCACTGAAACCAAAGCTTTGGAAGAAGGGGTCTCTCCGAAAGAGATTTGTGACAAATACCACAAAATCCATAAAGAAATCTACGACTGGTTTAACATATCTTATGATTATTTTGGGAGAACTACTACTGAAGAACAGACACAAATCGCACAAAAGATTTTTTGGGATTTACATAAAAACCACTATTTATTAGAAGAGGAAACCCAACAACTCTTTTGCTTTAAATGTCAGCGCTTTTTGGCCGACCGTTTCGTTGAAGGCATTTGTCCTTATTGTCAATACCCTGAGGCCAGAGGAGATCAATGCGACAAATGTGGAAAACTTATTAATACTATTGAATTGAAAGAACCCAAATGTAAAATATGTGGAACGGGTCCCGAACTCAAGTCATCCAAACATTTATTTCTCGATTTACCGAAACTTCAGCCAAAAATCGAAAAATGGTTCGAAAGCTCTGTTAATGAGCCGAACAGCTGTTGGACAAACACCGCACGAGTTATCGCCAGTTCGTGGCTAAGGGATGGTCTCAAACCCCGTTGTATTACTAGAGACCTAAAGTGGGGAACACCCGTACCTTTGGAAGGATTCACTGATAAAGTGTTTTACGTCTGGTATGACGCACCCATTGGTTATCCTTCCATTACTGCACACCATAACAAACACTGGGAAAAGTGGTGGAAGAATCCCAAAGATGTGGTTCTCTACCAGTTTATGGGTAAAGACAACGTTCCCTTTCACGCCATTATATTTCCTTCGTGTGAATTGGGAACTGGAGATGAATGGACTCTCGTTAACCACATATCAGCGGTAGAGTACCTCAACTACGAAGAGAGTAAGTTCTCAAAGAGTAGAGGCGTCGGAGTGTTTGGCGATAACGCGAAAGACACAGGAATTCCGTCTGATATCTGGCGCTTCTATTTGCTATACATTCGGCCCGAATCACAGGACACGGCCTTCAGTTGGACTGATTTGATGAATAAAAACAATTCAGAACTTCTCAACAATTTGGGAAACTTTGTCAACAGAGCCCTCGTCTTTCTGACCAATAATTTTGAGGCAACTGTTCCTCAAATGAATTTCGAAGAATCGGACAAATTATTGTTGGCTCAGATCAACAAAGAATTAGCTGTTTATTCGAATTTGATGGATAGGGCTAAGCTCAGGGATGGCATCAAATCCATTCTTAATATAAGTCGAATCGGAAACCAATACATTCAAAGTTCAAAGCCGTGGGAACTCATTAAAAAAGGAGCCGAAGAAAAGTTGGTTTCTCTCAATAAAATCAAATCACTTTATAATTGAGTTTTTCTTTTGACAGAATCAGAGCCCAAACTATAATAGGTTTGGCGGCCAATGTTTCCGCCCTTCTGTCTGTCCTTTTGATGCCTTATATGCCGGACACCTCTGCATCTCTTCAAAAACAACTTAATATTAAAATAAATTTATTACCGAAAGACAATCAATTCAAATGTCTTGTAAAGGGCGGTCACAAAATAGGAAAGGTATGTATTATTCACTTTATCAAAAGTTTTATGAAAATCTTTGACAATTTGACATCAAATTTATGCTGAATTGCTATTAATTTAGTTTAGTTTTCAATTAATTATATGATTTTCGGTTTTAATTGATTGATAGGCAGAGCCTTTGTTCAGAAAATTGGAGAACAAAGAGATTGAAGACTTGAGACTAAAATTTATTGGAAAACAAGAGATCAAATCCAATAGAAGTTTAGAAGAATTGGAGCCTTTAATTAAGGAACAGTCGGATAAAGTGCGACAATTGAAGGCACAAAAGGCAGACAAACAAACCATTGATAGAGAAGTTAAGACTCTTCTCGATCTCAAACAAGAATTGAGTGCCGTTTCCGGTGATTCTCAACCGAATAATGTCAGCAAAAAAAGTAAGAAAAAACAAAAATAACTTTTTTTTAAAATAATTGATATTTAATTATCTATAACTGAATTGCGAGATATCAGACAAAATGAGTTATTTATTAATATATTCAGACTTTGACTGTAATTAATATCTCGAAAGAGATTTAAATTAATTCAATTTATTTTTTAAAAATAAAGTTTATTCAAAATTTTCTTAACATTTGTTTTGAAAATCATTTATATCAAGAAATTATTTAATCGATAAAAATGTATAAAAATATTTTTTCTTAAATGAAATTAAGTGAAACACAAAGTGATACCATTTCTGCTCTAAATATGAGATTATGATATGTAATATATGGCGACAAAATTTTCGTCTTGTTCAATTTCGAGACTCTCTCTCTCTCTCTCTCTCTCTCTCTCGTGCATTAAGTGACAAAATAAGAGGACATCCCTAAGAAAGGGTCAATTGTTTGCAGACATAAACATAAGATAAATAAAACTAAAACTAAACAAAAGAAATATCTTTCGTTTGTTATCTGGAAATATGTGAAGCATTGCTTTCATTACTGGAATTGATTTTCTTTAGGCCTTTATTCAAATTGTTTTCATATTTTGGAGGAAAGAGTTCATATTCTTTGAAATATTGATGAGACAACGCCTGTCGCGCCCCTATTCTTCTGTTTGCATCAAATTTCAACATTTTCTGAAAAATTATTTTCGATTAGTAATCGATTTAACATTAAATTAAAAGTTTGTTAAAAATTTGAAACTAATTTCATATAATACTCAGCCGTAACGACAATAAGTGATAAATACTGACCTCTAGTAAGTCTTTGCCATCGGTACAGATGTCGCCAATTATTTGCCCGAAATCTGTTCGCTTGAAGTTAGAGAAGGTATCCCAAGGAAGGGATAAATCTTTAGGCCATTCACTCTGTAGGGGAGCCCCCAATACATCAAAAATTTTGCACAACTGATCGTTTTCAGACTGTCCACAAAATAATGGCCGACGAGTAAATAGTTCGGCAAAAATACAGCCAACGCTCCAAATATCGACAGGACTCGCATAACTAGACTGTAGTAAGACTTCGGGCGCTCTATACCAAAGAGTTACGACAACAGCAGTCAGGGGTTGTGTTTGTTGGTAAATGCGGGCCAATCCAAAGTCTGCCAATTTTAGTCGACCCTCATTTGTCACCAAAATATTGGCCGGTTTTAGGTCTCTGTGAACAATACGATTGGAGTGAAGGAAGTCTACTCCAGTCAAAAGTTGAAACAGCAGTTCCTAATCAAAGATAACTTAAATAACTTATTTCTAGTAAAAAAATAAATACTTTGATTCTGTCGGGTCCTATGCCCGGTGCCGGACATTTCTGGAGATAAGAGTCTAAGTCTTGGTCCACGTGTTCGAAGACAAGAAAGAGAATGAGTTGTCTCTCGTTTTCGAGTCTTTTTCCGTGACATATGTCTAATAATCTAAACGTTATTTAAAAATAAAAGTTAATTAGATATGAGATGTGGTGTGCTTTGAGATGTGGTGTGCTTTGAGTACAACCTAACGATGTTTGGATGTTCAAAGTTCTGCAATTGTTTTAAAAGTGATATTTCTCTGAGAAGACTAATGGGAACGCCATCATCAGTGAGAGGAACCCGAACTTTTTTTAGGGCAACCAACTGTCCCTCATTGTTCAGGTCTCGTGCCTTAAACACAGTTCCGTAAGCGCCGGACCCAATGAGAGCCAACTCTTCGTAATTTTTATGAGAACTCTAAACAAAGAAGAAAAGAGTTTAGACTTTAAATTAAACATAAGTTTTGAAAAAATACTTTTACTTCTGGTTTATTACTCATCAAAACTCTTTAAATGTTATTTCCGTTCAATAGATTGGTTTGAGATGTGATAAAAGGATTAATTAATGTCTTTTCAACCGATTATTAATTATCTCAAAACTAAAGCATAAAAGTCCTCAAAATTTTGAGCTTTTAGTCTCTTCTCAGAGTTTTTTGTGGACAATGATTATTATGGCGTTCAGTCATATCATCCATAGATTACGTAACTTTTGATTAACAACACATTAATACCTAACTTCCGATAGAGAGCGCCATTCAGTAGAAATATTTTACTCAAATATTTGATAAAATACTGAAATAATTTTCGACTACACTTAAACCTCTCAGAAAGAAAGTCTCTTGGAAGGAAAATCCTCTCAAATATGAAATCCCCTATGAGACCCGAGACCCCTTCCCCTATAATAAGAACCTCTCGA
>JAQIXV010001004.1:0-13092 GCA_034700625.1 Tectocepheus velatus
TAGTAGTCATACAAATTTCAATAAATAGTAGTAATGTTTTCAAAATTTATATCAAATTAAATTTTTTCAAATATTGTCAGAACTTCTATTGATGTTATTTGAATCCATTTGAAAAGTATCGCTCGTTTGAGTTTTCCTCGATTCAAACCATTTAAATATGGCTACGATTGGAATAAATATTACAGAGGATGTGCAGAAAAGCCAACCAAGGGTTACTGTCCACTTGGGATTACCGGACTCTTCCATATTTGAAAATTTGAATCCCAATAGTGTCTGAAAACAAAGTTTTGTATCTTAGATCATTTGAGCAGGTTATTTTAAGTATATTTCTTACAGTTATGAGCACCGGGCAAACAAATTTGTATAATGACTTCCAGTAAAGGACAGGTTTCGGATAAAAACCAATCATTTCCTTAATATTATCCATAAATCTATTGATTCCATAAACCCATGAAATGGCGATCACTTCAATCACAGCAATGATGAGCGCCGGATAGGGAAGACAATAACTGTCCATCAGTGCCAACACATATAACCCTCCCTTTGGTGGACAGAATAAGTTTCAAAATATCTTAAGGGAATTGACTCACATTAGTACACATCGAAAGTCCGGCCAAAAACATGACAATACAGACGGACAACAAAACCCATGTCTTTCTCTGTCTGAGCCGATCCGGCCATTGGTCTACAATTGTCATAACTATTGTCTCAATTAATGTCATTTCAGATCCGAAGCCGAGGCTCAGAATCATTAGAAAGAAAAGACACGACCAGAGGGGAGCCACCGGTAGAAGAGAAAGGGCTGCTGGGTAGGCGTCAAATACCAACCCTGGTCCTAAAAATGATAATTTTTACAGTTAAATTGACGCTCATTTATATCTAGCTGCATACCATCTGTGGAAACTTTATCAATAGCTTGGTTCAAATTCTTTGACATGAATCCAATTACACTAAATATCGCAAAACCTATTTTTCGGTCACAAAAAATTCAGTTAATTTTTTCATATGGGGGAGAGGGGAAAGCATGTAATTTACCTGAGTATATACTCGTCAATGAATTGCAAACTGTGATTAGAATTGTGTCTCTAAAAGGATAACAAAAGTAATTATACAATAAATTGATTTCATTTATGGCTTACTTCAGACAATTATTTTTAAATGGATTATAACTGGAGAGTGTGAGGACACCTCCCGTGCAAATAGAAAGGGAGAAGAATATTTGTGAGGCGGCCTCAGCCCAGACTCCCAGTACTAGCAATTTACTCCAATCGGGTTTGAGGTAATAAATGATGCCCTGAGTGGCCCCATCGAGTGAGGCCCCCCTCACAACCAACACTGTGATCATAATGTAGGGAAAGATTGCCGTAAAATAAGCGACTTTTCCGAGTCCTTTAACTCCTCTCGAAATAAACAAGAATATTATAAACCACGCGATGGCTAAACATATGACTAAATGCGGGTTAAGTCCTCCCAAATCATCGATTCCTTTACTTTTGTTCAATACGTGATTGCTTTGAATAATTCAAAAGTTATCAAGATATTCCAATTATATTTTTTGGACTCACTTAAAAAATTCAGCGCTCGGACTCGTCGATGAGTTGTCTTTACTGTGGGAGCCGTTTGTCGATAGATAGCAATCTTTGAATTATATATAAATTCAATTTTAAATAATCCATTAAAATAGATAATTACTGTTTGTATTCCATTCGTTATCACATGTGCTCCAGGGTAAGTTAGGTAGTTTTGTGAATGTGGAGTAGAGAAAGTAGATTGCCCATGCTACAACCACATTGTAATATATGGCAACATATGAGCTCATCACAAACCTATTCAATATTTAATATTAATTCAATGAATAGTCATTAAAAAAATCAATTACATAGCGATTCCGATGCCTTTGAAAGCCGGTGCTATTTTCCAGGCTATGGTCAAATTTAAAAACAAATCAAATTTTGTTTTCAACATAATTATAATTTTGATTACCAGTCATCGGACCCTCACTCGTGTATTGTCCCAAACATGACTCCAAGAAGAAGAACGGAAATCCTATCACTACTAAACATATCAGATATGGTATGAAAAATGACCCTGGAAAATTGAATAAGAAAAGTTATCTAGACGTCTCTAGGTAAAATATTTGTGACACTAACCTCCACCATATTTATAACACAAATAGGGAAACCTCCAGACGTTACCCAAACCGACCGCATAACTCAAAGACGTCAAAAAATATTCGACTTTATTGGAGAACTTCTCCCTTTGAATGCTGTCCTCTTGGCTCGAGTGCATATTTTCTGCCATTTTATGTCACAATAATAATAAGTTAATTATAATTATTAAAAAATTCTTAAAATTTTTATTATAATTATTATTCTTTTCACTTAAGTCTTAATTAATGAAAAGTTTTTAAAAGTTCTTGAATTCACTTCAAATGATTATAATCTTTACTGAGATTCAGTTTGAATGCCAATAATTTATTAAAACAGTGGGTATTTATATTACATAGCATCTATCTCAATTGTGTCCATGACAAATCTATGATAATTCTGTAAAAATATTTACCCTTTTTATCAATTTTTTTTTGAAATTACATGAAAACGTCTGAACGGAAGTTTGATGAGTAAAATAGGAGGCAATCTATTGAGTAAAGCAACCAATCCTTTACTTTACGTAAATGCAAAGGATGTACCAGACGTTACGGATTTTTCCATTTCGTGATAGTTTTATTGAAATCTTGATCGTGTTAAACAAATTTTCTTAGGTAAAATAAATGCTTTTGTGACATATCTCTCAATTTTTATCTTAATTTTCGTATTAAAAAAATGTTGTGGTCTTTAAGATTAAAACTTGTTTATAATTTTTAAATGCCATGCGTCAAATTTTAAAACTGGTATTTCATTTCCAAATAAAGTTATTTAATTAAATGAAATTCCGCTTAATTTTTAACCGTATTTGGTCATTTATCTGATTTCAATCTAGCGTGAAAATCGTATGAAATAGTTTTGAGAATTTCACCAGTGATTATTCACTGTAATTCACAAGAACAATTGATTTTTTCTAGTTTTCTATGCAATCATTACATTACATCAGATAATTGAATAAACACTGAAAATCAATTATTTATTAATATAGCTTGGTAAACAAATAAAGTAGATGATGAGCTGTTAATTCGCAGGAAAAATAATGATTTACCTGAAAATCTCATACGCTTTATCAAGGTCATGACTCATGAGTAATTTTGAAAATATTGCCCAATTTTTTTCGTAAGAATTTTTAAAATTATAATTTAATTGAAGTAAATCAAGAAATCAATGATAAGATCAAATGCTAAGTCATTTTCATTAGAAAATTTGATAATTTAATTGCAAGTAATAAAAACAAATTTGATGCAATCTTAAACTTTTAGTTATTGATTATGTTGATTTGATTGAAAAAAATTTTGGAATGAACTTGATAACTCTTTCTGGTTAACACGCTTTCAAAATTATTATGATATTTTATGCTATACTAAATGGTCTTGAAAACATGAAAACAAGTATTCAATAAAACTTTTATTTTAAAATATCAGAAGTTTCGGGGAATCAGAGAACAAGGTCAAGTGAAAATTCATTTCTCATAATAAAAATTTTATTAAAAATTATCCCAAAAATTGAATTACAGAACAAATTAATTAATTTTTTGATTCATAAAAAACTAATATATTTTTTGAAAAAAATAACAAAAACTTTTGAATCATTCGATGACTACCGACCACTCGTGCGGTGCTCTTCCGTATTGAATGTCTCGCAAACTATTATATAATATCATTTGAAGTGATTCCGATTGGTTTGGTTTCGGAAGTATTATATCTTCATTCATATAATGTATTCGACCGATAGGACAGACAACACAAGCGGTTCCGGTGCCAAACATTTCGAGAAGACGTTTCTCTTTCACCATTTGTTTGACTTCAGTCATAGTTATCTTACGTTCAGATACTTTGATGTGAGTCCAGGACTGAGTCATTTGTAAGAGTGATATTCGGGTCACTCCCGGAAGGATGAGTCCATCTTTGAGGGGAGGAGTGACCAACTCTTTCTGACCGCTTTTGTTGACAAAATAGATGAAGACATTCATAGTTCCCGCTTCAGTGATCTGGTGGTCGTCCCCAAAAAGCCATAGCACTTGTTGTAAACCCATCTTTTCGGCTAATTTTTGTATTGCAATTGTCGGCCCATAATTAGATCCCAGCTTTTTATCGCCGACCCCTCCCGGCCAAGCCCTTACAAATCGTGGATCAGCCAAAAGCCCAATCGGTTTGGCAGCACTTCCGCTGAAATATGGACCAACAGGACTGCAAATAATGTATAGAATGGCATCTCTAGAACTGTTGATTCCGAGCGCCGGCTCCGTCCCTATAAAAGTTGGTCGGATATAAAGTGAGGCTCCCGTCTCATACGGTGGGACCCAATCCGCTTCAAGTTTAATCAATTGCTTCAGACATTTGAAGAGTTGTTTTGTGTCGAAATCCGGTAAATCAATCCTTTCGGCAGAACTTCTCATTCGTTTCATATTCATATCGGGTCTGAATATCCGTACCTTTCCATCGATTCCTCGAAAGGCTTTCAAACCTTCGTATAATTCCTGAGAGTAGTGAAGGACTTTAGCAGCAGGGTGAAGCGATAAATTGTGAATCGGGCATATTTGAGGCCTTTCCCAACCATTCTCTGAACTCCAGTGCACTTCAAACATGTGATCCGTGAAGTGCTTACCGAACGCCAGTTTAGTCCAATCGGGTTTCGGTTGCCTTTCATTTGGATTGCATTCAGTTATTTGAAGTTCACTTGATTTGAATGAATAGATAGCACTCAACGACAGTTTTTGCTTTGGTATGAACTTGTTCCTTTCAGTACCATTCCGTTCGCTGGGATTATTACAATTTTGAAAATCCATTTTCAGACAAAATAATAAAAACAATTTTTCTCTTAAACTTTAAAACAAAAAGTGAATCTCTTATGAAATGATTTTAATGTTACTAGTTTATAATAGTTACTAGTAATTCAAGCATGTTGAAAAAGTTGACTTATATAGATAAAATTTGTCGTGATTAAGGTTGTTTACTGTTTTTAATTGAAATTATTTGAAATCTGAGATATAATTGAGTAATGCAATCAGTAATAGGATTTGTTAGAGTTATAATGAAATCTTGATTAAAAATAGCTTACATTCATAGGAATTGCTTATATTTATGAGAATTATAAGTAAATATTTTGTGAATGTCTGCTAACGTTATCTCAATTAGTGTTTAAGAAAAATATTTTGACTCTTTAGTGCACTTTAATCATGTGATCCGTTAAATGCTTACCGAAAGACATTTTAGTTGAATCGGGGTTTCGGTTGTCTTTGCACTCAGTTATCTGAAAGTCAGATGATTATTATGAATGGTTAGAATGGAATTTATTTATTCCTGTCAAAAATTTATTCTCAATCTAAAGGTTCAAACTAACAGCTGATAGAAATTCTAATCAAATTTTATTAGGAAAAATTTAATCTAAATATTTATCTTGATAAAAAAAATTTGTTCATATAATTCAAGAATTTTAAAATTTTCTAAAGAAATCACATTTTTTTAAAATTATTGCGAAACCAACACTACGTTAATCAATTTTTCGGCCCACTATAAATAATATATTGCTCAAATAAAATTTAAGATATAAATTAAACATTTTGCTTCAATTGAATCACCAAATGTTGTTTTGTTTGAGTACGTAATATTTCAATTGAAAAAAATGTGCAAGTCAAAACCCAAAAGGGCCAATTCAGTTCCTGAATTGGATGAAAATGAAGATTTAGTTGAGTTAAAAAGTATCCTGAGCCAAAGACAAATTTTCATCAATCGTATGGAATTTCAATTGAATCAAAGTCTACTCTTTGGGCAATTGTTTCACGTCTTGAGCCAAAACCTCTGCTTCGATGTCGGAAAGGGTTTGAGTGAAGAAAACATCAAATTTTTAGCTCAAAAAGCGTTTCGAGACCCCAATATCGATGACTATAATATACGACCGTTGAGTTTGAATCTCTTCTGTAAGGAACCACTCCCAGGAAAAGGCTTCACATTTTGGATGTGGTATTATTCAACAATTAAAACTATCAAAGAACACCTAGCTCAACTTTGGGCTCAGGGTAAAATTCTTGGGTACATTTCGAGAGAAAACGCGACTAAACTTTTGATCGGCAAACAACCAGACACGTTTATCTTAAGATTCAGCGATTCAGAACCCGGTGCTTTGACAGTAGGTGCGGTGTCTTCTAACGGAATGATTCAGTGGTTGACTCCATACACACAGTCAGACCTCCGGAGCAAAGGACTCGTCGACCGCATAAATGATCTGAAAGTCAAGTATTTATACCCAAATACACCTAAAGAGGAGTCGTTCCCAAAACTGTTGTCCAAATTGTGAAATTTAATCGAGAATCTCAAAATATGTTCAAGTAAATTTATAATGAGCAAATTGTCTTGATAAATAAAATCGTTAAATTTAAAATTATTACAGTAAATGTCTCACAATAGTGAAAGGGCTCGTAATAGTGACAAATTTTGCAAAAATTATAATTAAAATTTGAGATAATTCAGATCAAATTGATAGAGAGAATATGAATTTGAATATCAAATAAGGACTCTTTGCCCAAAAATGGCCTTAATTTGCATTTTTACCTTGATTCAAGAAATTTTTGGGCTTTCAATAGTGAAAAAGCTTGCAATAGTGAACTGAATTTTGGGCAAAAGGTGTTTCACTATTGTGAGCTTTCTCTGTATTTTAAAACAATCGCATTCGCAATAATTTCTGATTTTACATGTTTATAATTCAAGAATATTTTAATGAACTAGGTTGTTTATTATATTTTATGATTTATAACTGGTAAAACGCCCATATTTGTCATGTTCAGAGCAAACATATAGGCCAAGAAAATAGAGATTAACCTGATCACAAATGTCACCCAAATGACAGGTATTATCACCCAAAGGATTGTGGTAGATAGACTGACCAACTTTCACTGATAGAGCAGATACCAAAAAGCATTCATTTTGAGCCTCTAAAATTCCATATTTCATATCATCAGGTTCCTTTCAAATCATTTCAACAAAAATCGATAGCTCAGAACAACTTTTATTGATTTACTTTGATTTATTGATTTTTAATCTTGCTAAATCTGGGTTATCTATGATGGAATTGATACTAAGTTTTCAAAGGATATAAAATTAATGATCATTGATAAATTTATATACAACGGAATTTGCACGGTTTAATTTGCTCCTTATTAGTTCAATTTCCAGTTGAGTTCAAATTTGCAATTAATGGAATTTTTTATATTATCTAGATTTTGCTTATATTGTCGGACTATGCGACCTGAATTGCAAAATGAGCTTGATCTTCTTGAAATGACTTAGTTATCAAATAATTATTAATAGAACTTTTTATTAATAGAATTTATTTATTGAAAAATCAAAGACAAAACAATACAACTTTACTGTTGAGATTCAAAGCATTTTTTCTAGGGGTCAAAATATTTTAATTTGAATGACCTTGATCAAATTCTATCAATTTACGAGACACATCCTCTTTGACGAGTGAAACACCGACCACATGTGGAGTCATAACTTGCGAACCATATAATAGACTGATCTGATTGGGCTGACCCTCCACTAAAAATGTGGAGGAAACTAAGCGTTGCAAAAGTTTTGAAACAATCCTATTGTAATCCACTATCATTGCTATAATAGGACAGGTATTGGTTTCCATCGTTGATATAACACTATAAGAAAAATAATTGATAATAAAAATTACCATGATGATTAATTTATTTCGAATTACCTGTGACTATCAATCAATCTCATCAATATAGTTATGATCTCCAATATAGCCTTAATAATCTTTTCGCAAGATTTTTGAATTTGATTCTGAAATGAGTTGAGTCCGACGCCAAGCCTTTGACTCCTCTGTCGGCGCCTCCACTCGAAAATCTCATTATCGATATACTGCTGTTCCAACTCTTGAATCACAGAAATAGTTTCGACACTATTCTCGATAATGCCATCAATCGGTTGAAGAGAAAATACTGTCGTATTTTGGAAGACTGTGTTGAGGCCGACCCCAAGCCTTTGGTTCTGTTGGCGTTGTTTCCACTCTAAGACGTCTTCTTCGACAAGTTGTTGAAGTCTTTGAATCAGAGGAACTGTTTCTCCGATTCTTTCGATAATAGAGTACAGCATTTGATGGGAAAGTCTCTTCTTTTCATTGATTACGTTCAACGACTGCACCGACTGCTCTCCCTTTAGGTTAACTATTTTCTCGGTTGAGATACCTTTGAATTCCTTCATCTCATCCATACTCATATTAAACTGATCCAGTTCACATTTAATCTGATTCAGTTTGGTATTTAACATGTTCATTTTAATGTATTATAACTTTTGATAAAAAATTGAGAGCTTTGACAATAATTGACAGTAATTATTACAGAAACTGAAAGTTTATATAAGAAGGGTTTCGGAGATAAAAATATTGACTTTCTTAAAAAATATTGAAAATATAGAGAAATACAGATTTATTGCTTATCTCATAATTATTACGAATTTTATCAAAAAATTTCTTATTAAAAAAGATTAGCAAAACTTATCTTGAAAATAGTTTTAAAAATAAATACAACGGTTTTGATAAGATGCTTAGAGGTGTGACCTGAGAAATAAGTTCAAATATTTTATTATGGCTATATTTTTTAATTTCATTTGATAAATTGTAATTAAGCATATATTATATTGTTTTGAAATCACACATTTTCTCACCTCGTTTATAAAGTTAAAGGTTTAATAAAATCAATATTTTAATACAAATTCACAGTTTTTTATGTGGATTAATTATTTTCCAATTTTTTTATAATTTTTTATTATTTCCCATTTGATCTTGGTATTTATAGAAATTATAAATTCAAAGGATATGAAATCAATTAACATTTAAAACTATTTATAGTCATAATGGTTTTATGACGAGCACTTTATTAGATCAAT
Source organism: Tectocepheus velatus (assembly GCA_034700625.1). Lineage (NCBI taxonomy): Eukaryota > Metazoa > Arthropoda > Arachnida > Sarcoptiformes > Tectocepheidae > Tectocepheus > Tectocepheus velatus. Next base: position 9,044 of record JAQIXV010001004.1, read on the forward strand.
TTCCCGCTAAATTTATTTTTGGAATACTGGAAAATATTTTATTATCAAAATTTATCAAGTATAAACTCTCCAGAAATGGCAAAAGAGTTATCAGACACAAAATTGAGAATTTAACATGAGTTGTAATTTTCAAAATTAAATTTCATGAAAATCAGTAATGTTCAGGAATCGATCAAACTCAAACTTGGAACAGGATCAAACTTCTGATTTCATACATAATTCTACATCATCGATAACTATGGGAACTTCTTATTGAGTAATAAAAAGTATCAAGGGGAAGCGAAGTTTAACAATATTTTGCATATTTTCATATTTTATTTCAAACAAAATTATAAAAACATCAAATTTTGAAACAAGTTGATATTTTTGAGAAATCACATAATAGTTGGTAAATGAGTTACATAGGCTTATAATTATAAATCTTAAGCTGTGGAGGTACTTGGACCTGCCATTCTAGAAACTCTGATATCCCGGGCAAACATAAAGGCCAAGACTGTTACGATTAATCCAAACACAAATCCCAACCAATTGATCGGTTGACTAATAGCCGAAACCAAAGATCCGATTGTGGAGAGGGTGGACAGTATTGCATACGTGAGGGTCAGACAGAAGTTCTCTTTGTAGGCACCAAATAGACCCAACATATGAATGAGAATACGGATGATCCCAATTGAAATCAATATTGCTTTGCCTGTTCCCTGTACAAGAACAATTCACAAATCACCAAATTACGCATAACAATAAATAGTAATAATTAGATCGGTTAATAAGGTAAATTAGTTGAAATAGAGTAATAATACCTTAACAGTCGCTAATTGATTTGAATTAATTTTCATTTTTGGTTCGTTTCCAATTTGATTGGCCATCTTGTCGATTATAACCACACCCACTATAATAACTATTAATGTTATGACAATTTCAAAAAGACAAAAACCGAACAGGGTCCATTTCCTTGTTTTGAAATCACACATTTTCTCAATTCGATTGTAAAGGTGAAAGTTTTAAAGAAAAATCAATAATTTAGCACAACCTTATAGATCCTTATGTATCTTGTATGTTTTTGAATATCTTTCAAGAGATTCAAAATACTATTTGAGATTCAATTGAAATTTTGGCTCAATTTATATAACGCCTTCCCTTTCCCTTTACTTCGCCATTAAACAAATCTATTAATAAATTCATTTCTATTTTTATCGTATTTTTTGGAATCATTCCATCTCTATATGAGTGTAACATTTATTTATATAAGATCAAGTTCAGTTTATTTTAAACAACTTTTTCAAAATAATCTATTTTTCCCAATAATATGTGATTGGAAATTATTTACTCTCATAAGAAACCCATTTATAATTATGTCATAAACTTTTAATTAAGAATTTTATTGAAAACATACTTTAATTGTGGAATATTCCAAAAAAATCCGTTAAAATCAATATTTAATTTCCATTGAAAGGTCTAAATGAGTGTAACTTTTATTGAGATAAGATCAAGTTCTCTTTTTTAAACAACTTTTTTTCAAAGTAATCTATTTTTCCCAATAATATTAGATTAGAAAATATTTTAAAATCTTGAATTAAAACTTACGTTTTTAGCTCACACAACTAGCAAGAACTAAATTTGAATTTTAAAATCTGTTTATGTTTACAGGTTATAGAGTAAACACTTATTTTGAAATCAAGGGAAACTTTTTTACAAATTGATAAATAATTTTCAATAAATGAGTTAACTCATAATACTGCTATCAAAAATCTGTTTATTTTTTAAACTCAAGCAATATATTCTTTTTTTTCGAAATAGATTAAAATGTATTTCAATTTGAAATTATAAACATGTCTAGCCAGCATGATAAATAAGTGCTGGATGATATATAAACAAAGATTATCGATTTATTTCAGTATATCTAAGATTTCTTAAGAATTTATGAAATTACAGAAAATTTGAATAAATAGCTGAAAATTTATTTTGAATTATCAACATAATAATTGATAAAATTTAAATGTCATTCCTTATATAAATCATCCAGAAAATTAATTGACCATCAAATTTTGTTTAGAGTTGATACTAGATATTTTAAAATCTCATAAGAGTTGTTCAATTATTTTAGATTCGATTTTCAAAAATAACAATAATTTTAAAGAAAATGAACTTTTCTTTTGTAATCAAATTTATTTTTGTTATCAATTTGTGTTTTTTAACAAAACATTCAGTCAATTGTTTTGATTCCTCTCAAAATATCAATCAAATTTCTGATGATGAAGTTTTTGAAGCAAAAGTTTTCAAGACTCTTTTGAAATTTTTTGAAACTTTTCTTTCAAAAGTCAAAGAATCAATCGACTCAAACTCAAATAAGCAAGATCAGATGAATACAACCTTAGTCAACGAATCCATCAAATGTCACTCGCATAAGAGAAGCGCGGAGTTCAACTTCTTCCTGCAACTTTTTAGCTTAGAATCTCGTAGCCTGGGCGAAGATTCGGAGCACAATTTTTATAGCACCAAGTTTGCTGATTCAATAAGAGAACTGGTAGAAAAAAAGAACCCTGGAAAAGGAGCAAGCATTGAATATATGGATAAAGAGGTTAATGAGATGTTTAATGAACCCGAATTCAAGTGGAATGTCCTCAATCCAAAGTTCACTAACTATTCAGTGACTCTGAAATTTGTCCCAGAAATGATCAAAGAAATGGTTCTAGACTTTAATCCTATCATAACCGAGTCAGAACTTTTACGTCTTCGCTATTTTGCTCAGAATGTAATTGACTATAGGACTAGTAATTTGTTAGCAGATAATAGACAAGCTCATATTATTGATATGTGGAAACGTATCAAAGATGGTTTGAATGAAATACTTTCTGAATCTTACCCTGAACCTTACCAATTTGCAACCTTATCACCAGCTGTGGATTTATATCGTCAAAGATACCAGAATGGATATAGTAAGTTATTGTTGAATTGATAATCTTGCTCAATGTTTCTTTTCTAGATTACACTTTTGAAGATATAGTTGAAGGAAAATGTCTACAGTTCCCTGAAAATATCAAAGATCAAGCAAGGTCAATAAACACAAGAGGAAAATGCATTCTTCTCTACACTGACCAAAACTGTCATTGTTCGTTCAGAGTGTTAATGCCTGGTAGTCCTTATCATTATGACTTATCAAGACTTGGTTTCCGTAAAGGACCTGGCTCAATCGAATTATGCTAGAAAATTTTGTTCCAACTACTAGCAATATAATTACTGAAATATCAAATATAATTGAAAATAATTTTGAAATATAAATATATTTGATCAAATATTCAATAAAGTTAAATTTTTATCAAACAATTTTTCTAATCATTTAATTTTAGATTCAAATACGAGCGTTCCTTTACAGAAAAAATTATCCTGGATAAAATTCTGTATTTTATACCATAGAAACCTCCTAGAATCGAAATTTTACAAATTGAAAAAATCATTAAGCTCTGCGTTCCAATCTATTTGCGCGGAACAAGCATTTACGTCATAATGAGCTTGGTAATCATCAACAAGCATTTCCTCGAGAATTCCAAAATAATTTTCATTAATAATTGATTGACTTTCATCACTTGGAATATCCATTACGACATCATTTTATGCTGTTTGATAACCCTCTTGATTATAGTGAACTGTTTCATTAATTTGTACTTGTTATTTCTTTCAATCAGTGGTATTGCCAATTATTTCTTGGTCAGGAAAACTATTGATCAGGAAAATCATATATAATATATTTTTTCATTAATAGCGACAATTACCCTGGAGCACATGATTTCAACGCAATATTGATGTAACCATTTAAAATTTCCATTTGACCGGTGGTGTAATGCTTGCCGAAGGCTTCATCTTTCGGGATATTAGGGTACAGGTATTTTGACATCTGAAGATCCCGGAGCCTATTGGCCAGACTTTCTATCTGCAAATCTTTTGAATCGAGAGGTCTTAACGACAAAACGGTCCGTGAGTTGGAAACAGAGCTAATAGTAATTGCACCAAGCACAGAATCACTGAAACGTAAAATAAATGTGCCTGGACAA
>JAQIXV010001005.1:0-13052 GCA_034700625.1 Tectocepheus velatus
AATTCGGGAGAAGTCGAGTCATATTTGCGTCCATTCGGTGATTGAATTTCAACAGAAATCTGATCATAATTTTCAGACCCGATGGTGAAGACAGTGTTGCGACCGATGTCTGAATCGATGGTCACTTTCTTAGTGGTCAGGGATTGACTCAAATATAGTGTATCATTGAAGACCGATATGAAGACCGCTTCCATCAACTCACTGCTCGTTTTCACCTCTTGAATAGTCGACTCAATAACTCTGGCCATCATTTCCCGACTCTTGTCACTGGCAAAGTATGTATTCCCCTTGGTCGCTTCGGATATTCTGTCCAAATTTGGATCAGCACTTACGCCGATTGCAATACAAACCACTTTTATCTATAAAATTGAAAAACTATTTGAACAGACATTAAATAAAAGGACAGTCAATACCTTTTTGGACAGAAGTGTGGGCAGTATTTGGTCGACATAAACACCTCTAAGCTCTACACAGCCATCAGTGACTAAGAACATTGTCGCTCCTTCAGTGCTAACGCCTGCGTCTTCCAGAAGTTTAATACCAGCGAAAACCCCCTGTGCAATTACATTTGCCCCGCAAGCTTTAGCAGGGATACTCTTAATGAGCCCATCCCTCACCGATTGGTCAGTGATTTGTATGAGTTTGTGAGCGATTGATACGTAATTGTCGAAGAGGACGACTCCCACATAACTCATTTCGGGTATGTCTTCAATAATACGAGTGACAGACAACTGGAGTGTCTCACACCTCATACCACCCATACTCCCAGATGTGTCCAAAACAAAGACATTTCTGCCGTATTTCTGACCCGAACTGTTGGCCATTGAATCGATTGAAAAAATTTAGTGAAAAAATATTAAACCCAAAAATGAATTCAAAAGAGAAAAACAGTTTTTATATAAATAGAGTCCAATATTTCAGAGTTTGATAGCAATACGAAACTTGAGACATCAAATGACATCAAATGTGAGACTTTGTTATCAAATTATTTCTCACTCTTTAAGAAATAGTTTCATAAATTGATTGAATTGATTGATTCAAGACTTGTCTCTTGAACTTCAGACTCTGAAATCTTGTTTTAAATGTAAATTAATGATAACTCATAAATAAATAACGTATCTTGGTGAAAAAATATTAACCAAGTTTAAAAAAATTTTCAAACTCTATTTAACAATGAATGTTTCAAGGATCTTTTTCAATAGCAAGATATTGCTTACCTGTTTTAATCCTCTCTTATTGATGTACCCACTCATAGGGTTATGTTTCGTTTCTTCGACCAAAATATAATTGATTCGCATTTAATTAATAATTTGACCTTGTTAATTTTTAATAAAAATCTTTTTACATCAATTTTCTTTTTAAAAAAATTAATACTTTGATAGAAAAAGTTTAATTCAAATATCAATTGAGTTTTTGCTTGAATTCTTCCAATTGTTTCATAAAATTGTTGAGATCTTCCATTTTAAGGGATGTGTCCGAAGACGACAACTTAGTATCGATTGTATCCATAGTTGTCTTCATCTGATTTCTGTCTGTTTCAGTGATTTTTGGGGAATTAATTGCTTTCTTCAAACCAATTAGCAGAAGATATATATTTTCCCTTGCTAATTTCATTTCATTCTTCTTCGGATCACCTCTTCGTGGCAATGGTTTCGGGGCAGACGTTGAGGAAGTGCTCGCCGTCTGAGTGTTAGACAATTGCTTGAATGCAGCGGTAAGGGAGAGCTCTTCCAGTTTGACGTCACTCTCAGGTCTTTGAGGCATACAATCAGTGACTTTAAAACAGCCGGCGATTAGCTGTCGCTCCAACTGAGGGACGGAATCACTCTTATTGAGCAGTTGTGCCAAAACAGTTACATTATATCGACCCGAACCGCAATAATCGGTGAAATAATTGCAATAAATTTCGTTAAAGTCTTTCAAAACTAATTTGCTTTGAGTTCCGTCCGGTTTGTCGACAGTTGCCGTCACTTCTGCTCCAATGATAGCAGTCTTTCCTCTTCTCAGTTCTGCTATAATAATGGGCGGACTCTCTTTGTTGGCCTCTTTTAGAGTGACTGACAATTCAACGACATTTGAAGGCTTGAATGGCTCACTCTTCACAGAAATGTTGGCACTTATCGGTTGGGTTGAGCTCTTCGTCATATTTATAGACCAAACGCCCGGTTCTGTAGTTTTGAGCTTCAATTGGAATCGTTTTTGAGTCGGATTTCGGATCAATTCGGGAGAAGTCGAGTCATATTTGCGTCCATTCGGTGATTGAATTTCAATAGAAATCTGATCATAATTTTCAGATCCGACGGTGAAGACTGTATTGCGACCGATGTCTGAATCGATGGTCACTTTTTTAGTGGTCAGGGATTGACTCAAATAGAGTATATCATTGGAAACCCATATGAAGACCGCTTCCATCAACTCATTGCTTGGCCTCACCTCTTGAATAGTCGACTCAATAACTCTGGCCATCAGTTCACGACTCTCTCCACTGGCAAAGTAGGTCTTCCCGTTAGTCTCTTCGGCTATTCTGTCCAAATTTCGATCAGCACTTCTGCCGATTGCAATGCAAACAACTTTTATCTATAAAATTGAAAAACCATTTGAACAGACATTAAACAAAAGGATAGTCAATACTTTTTTGGTCAGAAGTGTTGGTAGTATTTGATTGACATAAGCATCTCCAGTATCGTCACAGCCATCAGTAACCAAGAAGAGTGTTGCTCCTTCAGGGCTGACACCCGCGTCTTCCAAAAGCTTAACCCCGGCCAAAACCCCCTGTGCGATTCTTGTTCCCCCTCCAGCCTTAGCAGGGACACTTCTAATGAGCCTATCCCGCACCGACTGATCAGTGATTTGTATGAGTGTGTGAGCGATCTCTACTTTACTGTTAAAGAGGACGACTCCCACATAACTCATTTCAGGAATGTCTTCAATAATACGAGTTGCGGACAATTGGAGAGTCTCACAATACCTACCACTCATACTCCCAGATATGTCCAAAACAAAGACATTTCTGCCGTATGTTTGACCGGAACTGTTGGCCATTGAATCGATTGAAAAAATTTAGTGAAAAATATTGAACACAAAAATGAAATCAAAACATAAAACAGTGTTTATATAAATAGAGTCTAATATTTCACAATTTGATAGCAATACTAAACTTGGATTCTGTTATCAAATTACTTCTCATATCAAACATTCTGTAGGCAATGGTTTCATAAATTGATTAAACAATTGAAGTCTTGTCTTAAATGCCAAATTCAAAATAATTTATAAATAAATAAATAACGTACATATTGTATCATATTAATCAGAATTAAATAAATTATCAAGCTTGATTTAACACTGAATATTCTGGATCCTTTTCAATAGCAAGATATTGTGGAGTTGATATCATCCTCTCGTAATCATTCGCTAACTCATAGGGTTGTGAATAAACATTAGTTCCGATCTCTTCATAGTTAATGTCCTCATAATTATTGATCTTATCCTCTGTTTCATCGATTTTGGTGAAGACGTCGTCGTATTCACTCTTTTTCTGCCTTTTCTTCGCCAAATTTCGTCTCCAAACGAAAATCGACACAAAAACCACAAATAGTATCACAAATACCAGAACTGCTGATAAAATTATGATAATTTGCAAGAGCTTATTATCCTGTTCGATATTCCTGTCCCCGAATTGATCCCTAAATATATCTGAATTGTTGAAAGCTTGACCTAGATAATTAGAAAAATAAATAAACATAAATAGTCGAGCAAAATTGTAATTGTCGTACTTTTTCCACAAGCTAGATCATTCGATTTCCACGAACCATCTTTACCGCAGACAACAGTTAATGTCTGATTGGGAGCAAACGTTTCATTGCAGTGAAACTCTATTTGACTGCCTATTATCGCCACTTCTGTTCCGTTGAAGTATTCAAAACCCAAAAGACTATAACTTTTATAATCACTTGAATTGAAGTCAAACTCATTTAACGGACATTTGACTATTGGTTCCAATTCTGATAATTGATTGTCCCAATTGCCCTCGTACAAACAATTTATACTGTAAACACCATTCTTCATCTCTTTATATCTGCCTTGAACAGCACCAGGATCAATTTGGGTAACATTTCCTATTTACAGTTAATACAAAATGATAGATTAGTTATTCTTTGAAAAAAATCTATCAAGTACCATAAAAAGTTTCTCTGGCATGTAGTGGTATATCAGGTCTACCGCACGAATCGATAAACTTGTAAACTTCAAAACTCTTCAACTTAAATTCAAAAGTCTCATTTGATTGAATAAAAACTGTGAATGAGCTTGGTAAGTCAATGGTCTCGTTTTTATAATGTACCGGTGATATGACCTCACATATGAAATCCCTCCGATTCTCAAAACAATTTCGGTATTTATTGACAAAAACAGTGATATTAAGAAATCTTTGGTCAATATTTGCTTCAAATTTAAAATCTATGAGAGATATGCGCTTTCTCGGCTTAAATTCAAAATTAACTTGGAGGTTTTTAGTTGATCTCAAGTTAACCTGGTCGAATTCAGTGAAGTTTTGTGAAACATTTTCCTCCGGATAGGAAACAGTTATCTTTGTCAAGGTGATTTCAGTTTTGATTGCTTACATTTAAATTAAAGTAATTAAAATGATATAGGTAATAAAAATATTATCAACACACCACATTTAGGCATTCTCGGCATCCATTTGCCCTTGGTGCAAATTCTTTCAGTCGAATAAGTTAACCTTGCTCCTCCAAATTTCGTCCACAAATCATCTCTGCATTCAAACTGCAGTCGATGTCCCTCTTCTGCGACACCGATAGAGCCATAAGTCCAGAGTTCCGGATGAGATGCTGGTTGACCACAATTACCAAGCACATTACTCACATTCAAAATCAATAACACAATATAATATTTTAACATTTGATCAATTTTGTTCAGATAAACTAAATAATTTTTTAAAAGTATTGCTAAATTAGCTGGATTACAAATACGTCAAAGAAATGTCATCCGGGATATAGTGCAAGGAATTAATATAAAAGTATTATTCGTATTAAATATTTAAAATTTCAATATCTAGTAAAAAAGCTCTAGTTTGAAGTGGCAAGGTCGAATTATTAGAAATGCTATTTTATCTTGTAAATCATTTTATGCTAACTCACTTAATTCACATAAAAATCAGATAAAGTTTACACTCAATACTAAAATGAATACAAATTGAATTAATTTTCAAGTTTTATGTGCTTTCAATTCAAATATTCAATTATTAATTGAATTAAAATATCATTTGATATTAAGTTACAGAAAAATATTAATTAAAATCAAAACCAAATTTGTTTTCATTAAAATGTCTTCAATAAGAATAGCTATAATCGGTTCGGGGTTTTCAGGGGTAACCGCTTGTAAAGCATGTCTTGAGGAAGGGTTCGATGTTATAGTTTACGAGAAAACGGACCAAATGGGAGGTCTCATGAGATATCGGGAAGAAGTAGTAGAAGGCGTCGGATCTGTCGCTAATTCAACAATAATTAATTCGTGTAAAGAAATGGCGGCCTTTTCCGACTATCCGCCCCCTCCTTCTCTACCAAATTATATGCATAACACAAAAATGGTATCATTTCTGTCAAATCCCATCGTTTGACCCAACCATCAATTTTTAGGTTCAATATTTGGAATCATACGGAAAGTCCTTCAACTTCGAGAGGTATGTCCTCTTCAGTCGGGAAGTGATTAAAGTGGAGCCAAACGATGATTACGACAAAAGTGGGAAATGGGTCTTAACTGTAAAAGATCTGACAAACGGACAGATAATCGCAGATGTGGTCAACGGTGTGATGGTATGCAGTGGACATCACGGGAAGCCATCGGTGCCCACATTCAAAGACCAGGACAAGTTCAAGGGTCGCATATTTCACACCCATTCGTATAGAAGACCAGAGAATTTTGAGGACAGGAAAGTGGTTGTCGTCGGAACTGGAAATTCAGGAGCGGATGCGGCCGTAGACTTGTCCAGAACTGCGGAACAGGTAATACCTGCCGAGTGTCCAATATAATAAATCGCCGATAATTTTGCAGGTTTATTTATCAACACGAAGAGGTGCGTGGATTGGACCCAGAATTGGTCCCAACGGCAAACCATTTGACGTCATCGCTATAACCCGTTTCGTAAACCTATTGATGTCATGCCTTCCCTTTTCACTGGTCTCCACTATATTCGAGTTTTACTTCAATTTTAACTTTAATCACGAAGAGTATGGCCTCAAACCTGAGCACCGGATGCTGTCATCTTACACCACAGTCAACGACTTTTTGCCAAATTGTATCCTTTCCGGGAAAGTTGTCGTCAAACCAAATATCGAGAGATTCACTGAAAATGGGGTCGTATTTGAGGGTCAGAATAGAAATTTGATTAAATCTCAATTTGTTTGAAACAAATTCAATATTCAGGCGAAAAGAGTGAAACCCTGTGCGACACCGTCGTGTTGGCCACCTGTTATAAAATCTCATTTCCTTTTATATCACAATCATTGGTTCCGACCGACAAAAATCGTGTCCAACTCTACAGACAAATGTTTGTTCCGGTACTGAAACACCCGAAGACACTGGCCTTCATATGTTTACTCCAAATACAAGGATGGGGTTACGGCACCATTTCGGAGATACAGTCCCAATATTTCGCGCAACTCATGACTAATAAACTAAAACTTCCGAACTATGAGACAATGGTTGCGGACATAGAGTCGGAGGAAGTGCTGCGACGAAAAAGATTTTACGACAGCGAAAGACATACCATTTTAGTCGATTGGTTTCCATACAAGGATTGGATCGCAACTCAATTGGGTGTCAAACCCAACCTCTGGAAGTACTTCTTCACTGATTTCAAACTGTGGAAGGCTTTGCTGTTCGGGCCTTCCGTTTCATATCAGTACAGATTAAGAGGTTTTATACTTAACTCCAAAAGTCATTCAAACTTTTAACCACTGATTGTCTCTTCAGGACCTCATTCGTGGTCCGGCGCCAGAGAAGCCATTCTGACAGTCAATGAAAGGATGTCCGCAGGACTCAGAACTAGGCCACAGTCTTCCACAGAGGAAGGCGAAAGTACTTGGAATTGGACCTTGCTCATCATAATTCTTGTCATTGCTTTCTTATTTAAATATCTACTCTTCTAATTAATTGACCACGTTTAAAATATTTAATTGAGTAGGTGATTTTATTCAAATATATTTAACCAGGGTTATAAACTTTTATCTCAATTAATATTTAATTTAATTTAATGATTGTTCCCACATATCGGACGTCAAACATAAATAACGTTCAAAATATTGTTTGTTTTGAGAGAAAAAAAATGTAAACAAACTTTTGTTTTGATTTAAAAGTCATTTAAATTATGTTTTGTTTCAATTGTTTTTCAATTGTTTTGTTTGTTTTAATCAACTCTTTGATTGTCACGAGAGCTGATCCACAGTTTTGTTCTTCAGAATCGGATTCATTTAGTGATAAATACAGCGAAAGACTCAATGATTTTGATGTCAAAAGTGACGCAAAATTCAAACGATATCTGATTTATGACCAAAACTTTGGCGAAGGCTTTAATCTTAGGAGAGATGTCTTCATACGAATGGCACTTATGGTCAGACATTTGGGCGATGACTGGACTCTAGTGCTGCCGAAGTGGTCACTAATACCCCACTGGAAGTCAAAGAGCGGCCCAAACGCCGACCAGACTATCACCGAATGGAAGACCTATTTTGATGTCCAAAGTCTTAATCAATTCGTTTCTGTCATTGAATTCAATGATTTCATCAGAGATTACAAGAGTTTCCGCACAGAAGAGGGGATACCAATCGATGTTGTCTTAAGTTTGGAACACTTTGAGGACACCTTCGAGTCTAACGATTGGTCGGAAAGACATTCAAACAATGATTGCAATCAAAGCAAACATTTTAAGACAATTAACGGTAAAGTCGTTAATCTATTCGAAGACAATAAACACTTGGATTACAAGCGTTTGGTTTGCCTTAAGATCGAAGGCTTTGTATCAACTCTTCGGCAGATAATCGAAGAAAACTTTTCCGACGCGAAGACTGTCTTCGTATCGAACGCCGAAATTGTGGTCAACAATGAGTTCGGATCCAAAGACTATTGGAGTGTCAGAAGAAGTATGAGATTCAGTGCAGACCTCATATCAATTGCCAACAGTTTTCGCAAACAATTCTTGGGTTCCGACGACACAAACGATAAGACAGTTGTCGACAGAGACTGGAAGTCAATGAAGAGAAGCCACGGACAGGCCGTTGGGGGTCCGTATCTGTCGGTCCACTTGAGACGATCCGATTTCGCCAAATGGCGGTCAAAAGACGTGCCAACCATTGACTGTGCGCTCAAACAGATTGAGTTCGCGTTAAAGACATTTGTTGGAACCGATTCTGTGTTCATCGCAAGCGATGCCAATCCGAAGGAGTGGCGACTCATCGAAGAAGAGCTCAATCGGAAGAATATAAGACTCTTTCGTTTCCAATCAAATGAGTTGAGTGACGGACAGACAGCAGTTGTCGAGCAGTGGATTGCAGTCCACGGAATGCTGTTCTTAGGGACATATGACTCGACCTTTTCCTTCCGTATTCAGGAGGAGAGGGAGATATTGGGGTTTTCCCCAAACACTACATTCAACGCCTTGTGCGCCAATTGCGAAGAGCCGCTCCATTTGTGTAAACAAGAGTCTCAATGGAAAGTTGTTTATTAGGCAAACACTTCCTCAACAAATAAGTGAACTAGGTCATCAAAGTGAGCATGGTACGTTTTTGTTGAGATTTATTATATAAACTAATGATATGTTTTCAATATATTTGATACAGAAATATATGAAACAAATGTTTGTTTTACCACTCGTTCTGATAGTCTGCAGATTAGCTCAAAATTTGTGTCAATATATCAATTGATAAGACCTTCGGAAAGGCCTTCAGTTTGACAGACATTTGACAGATATATAAACGTTTCAAAAGTTTTTATTATTCATTGAATTAATGTCTAAAATAAGAATTGGAATCATTGGCGGCGGCTCTTCGGGAGCGACCGCTTGCAAGGCGTGTCTCGAAGAGGGCTTCGATGTTGTCGTCTATGAAAAGACTGACCAAACGGGAGGTCTCTGGAGATATCGCGAAGATGTCATCGAAGGCGTCGGATCTGTATTCAAGTCAACGATAATCAACGCAAGCAAAGAGATCACCGCCTTCTCTGACTTCCCGTTCCCCTCCCATTACCCCAATTATATGGATCACAAAAAAATTGTAAAAAACAATGACTTGAATATCAAACACTCATTTCTAATACCTATCCCTTTAGGCCTCATATTTGGATTCATACGGAAAGACATTCAACTTTGAGAGGTATGTCCGCTTCGGACAGGAAGTCATTAAAGTTGAGCCAAACCCGGATTACGACGAAACGGGAAAATGGATTATAACTGTCGAAGAATTGAAGACGGGTCAGAAAAGCGATGAAGTCTTCGATGGAGTTATGATATGTTCTGGATATTACACAAAGCCATCGATACCTGTCTTCAAAAGTCAGCACATTTTTAGAGGAGATATACTTCACACCCATTCGTATCGAACACCAGAACTATATTCAGATAAGAGAGTAGTCATCGTTGGGATCGGCTTTTCTGGATGTGATGCGGCCGTAGAGCTGTCCTCTACTGCAGAACAGGTGTACATATCATCCGCGAGAGGCAATTGGATCGGTTCACGGCTCGGCTTTTATGGCAAACCCACTGACTATTGGATTATTAGACGTATAGTCCATTATTTGTTGGCATTTTTGTCCTACTCTACCGTCTGTTCAATATTTGAGTCATATCTGAACTTTCAGTTCAATCACTCGGAATATGGGATCAAACCGAAGAAGAGAAGAGTCATTTCGCATAAGACTGTACTCAACGACACACTACCCGTTCGTATACTTTCGGGAACTGTTGTCATAAAACCAAATATCGAGAGATTCACAGAAAATGGGGTCATATTTGAGGGTCAGAATTGAATTTCAATTTCAAAGTCAATAACTTTTTTCCCCTAAAATTCAGGCGAAACGGAGGAAACCCCAACTGATGTCGTCCTATTGGCCACGGGTTATAAGCTGTCGTTCCCTTTCATATCGAAATCTATCATAAATGCGGACAATAATGACCTAAAACTATATAAACACGTATTCGTACCCCATATGAAACACCCGCACACTCTGTCCGTCATATCCATTGTTAGCCCATTTGGTCCACAATTTCCGGTATCGGAACTGCAGTCGCGATGGTTCGCACAACTCATGGCTCGCAAACAAACGCTTCCAGAGTTTAAGACAATGATTGAAGACATTGAGTCCAATCACTTAATGGTCCAAAGTTTGGGGGAACGACATCCCAATGAAGTCGATTGGATCGACTATTTGGACGAATTGGGCCAACAGTTTGGGACAAAACCTAATCTCAGAAAATATTTCTTCTCTGACAACAAGTTATGGAGAGCTCTGGTGTTCGGTCTATCGGTTCCATATCAGTACAGATTAGAAGGTTTTCCATAAAAATTGTTTTATTAATAAAATTAAACTCAAAAAACACTTTTCAGGTCCGCATTCCTGGTCCGGAGCCAGAGATGCCATTCTGACGGCTGACGATAGAGTGTCGGCACCACTCAAAACAAGAGGACAGACACCAGAGGAAGGAAGGGAAGGGTCGCAATACACCTATAAAAGGGCTGTTATTCTTATGGCAGTCGTAGTCATTATTCTCTATATTTTTTTTAATTGAATTAAAAATTAATTTTGTTGCGAAATATTGACAAAATTTTGATATGACCTTGAACAAATTAATATGCGATATCCCGGAAGCTTTACCTAGAAAATCAAAGGCCTTATTTGAATGTCAATTGTGGCAAACGATATATTATTAGTGGAAACTATTTTTCATTAAAATTAATTCAATTAATACTTCCGGTGAGCGGTAATACGGTATCGACTTATTAGGTGATGATATCCTTTGCAAGAGTAGTGCCGGGAATTCAAAACAATTGTTTAAATTTAAATACATTTCAATACAAATAAACAATCGATGGTTTCATTTCGTAAGTGAGAAAAATGTTAAGGAAATTGATTTTTGTCATAAATATTGTCCAAGTTGTTGGTGATTGCGGTGTTCCAGCAACTCATCCGAATGTGTTCTTGTACAGTTTTGTGGCCAACGCTAAAGAGGGCCATCGCTTGCAGTTTGAATGCGACGATAGTTTAGGCGATAAATACGGCGCGTTTCGAGTCGCTTACTCCATGGCAAGAGTTTGTAGCAAGGGCAAATGGCTTGGTGGAGTAACCAAGTGTGGTATAATTACAATAGGTGCCAATAATTAAGCAAGGTTAATAGTACTTTTACTCCTATAGCTGTAAAAACTGAGATCAACATAACTGGGATCACTGTTTTCTATCCCGAACAAAACAAGCATGTCAGTTTTACTTCTTTAGACCAAGTTCAATTGGAAAGGACTCGAATACTATCAATTGATTTTGAATTTACGCCACGAAAACGCATTTAATTCTTAGAACTGTCTTTAGATATAACTTCTGATAACAGAAAAGATTTGATTGAAATCAATGTTTCGGTCAATAAATACCGAAAATGTGTTACAAATCCATTGTTTGTGTCAACCGATGAATATCTCGCGGATCAGTTCATATGTGAGGCCATATCACTGGAACACTACAACAATGAGACAAATGACTTACCAAGCTCATTCTCTGCCACTTGGCGGTCAAACGAGACGTACCAAGCTAAATTTGGTGAAATAGCAGCGTTTCAACTGATTGATTCCTGTGGTAAACCAGATTTGCCTCAACATAGCGGTGAGATTGTCAGCAATGGTGGCAAACAATACCAAATGGACACAACTGTTTCGCAGGACAGGTATCGAGAAATTGACGGTGGTATTTACACTATCAATTGTTTGTACGAGGGCAATTGGGACAATCAATTATCAGAATTGGAGCCAATAGTCAAATGTCCGTTAAATGAGTTTGACTTCAATTCAAGTGATTATAAAAGTTATAGTCTTTTGGGTTTTGAATACTTCAACGGAACAGAAGTGGCGATAATCGGCAGTCGAATAGAGTTTCGCTGCAATGAAACGGTTGCTCCCAATCAGACATTAATTGTTTTCTGCGGTGAAGACGGCTCCTGGAACTACAATACTAATCAACCTTGTGGTAATATTAATCTATCTTGATTATTCAAATATATATGCCGAGTTTGTTTTTATTTTGAATACCTAGGCCAATCAGTAAACACAACTGGAATACTAGCAAGCAACCAGAACTTAAAGGAGCCGGTTTACAATTTTTTGAATATTGTTGTTATTTTAGCGGTGGTTGTCATCGCTCTCATACTTACAATAATTTTTGTCTCACTATTTGTTTGGAGAAAACGTTTGTCGAAGAAAAGGCTCGAATTGAATGACAAATATGACGACCATTTCGGACACTTTGAGGACAGGGAAGGGAAAGACGATAATTACGATGAGATAAACTTCTCAGACATTCCCAACACTCACTTTTCTCAACTCAATGAATATGAAGTAACTTTTAATTATGACAATATTGATCCTGAATACCTTGCTATTGGCCAAGATTTTAATGAGATTCAAATTGAATAATCTGAGTTTGGTCAAAAATTTAAGAGCTTCAAAATTATTAGTCATTTATTTCTATATATTTTTTTCGATCTTAATTGCATTCAATTTAAATAACAAAATAACACAAAATTCAATAATTATCTTGTTAATTATTATATTGGCTGATTTCATGTTTCAAATTTATCAAGTGTTTAAACTCAGTATCTTGGAAAAGTATGAATTATTTTATTACAATTACTGTAAAAAACTTAAAGTCAATTATTGGAGATATTTAAGCGATTTTCAGATCCTTTTCCTCGATTTGAAACAAATATTCGGTAAGTCTTGAACTCAAACCAATTAAAGGCATTTCAAAGACAATAGTCATAGGAATGGATATAATGTAAGTCA
>JAQIXV010001006.1:0-13051 GCA_034700625.1 Tectocepheus velatus
GTTTCGGAATTGAATTCAATAAATAAACTCAAAATGTATTCAAATATAACCAAAATATAAATGAAAGTTATTGAGTAGAAAATGATCGATAATTTCAAATTAGACTTATTATTTGATCTATTTTCAATACAATCTAGGTAAAATTCAAGAATTGAATTTCTTGAACAATTGCTATTTATCCTAGGCATTTTTAATTCATCGAATTCTTCGTATAAAAGTAGTTTTGAAAAAAACTAGAGATCACTGAATTTTTTTTCATATAAAGATAAATACTTATCATAATTATGACGTAAAACGTTTTTAATGAAATTTTTAAATTAAAATTATTTTTATCGATTATTTTTCATAAAATTTTCCTAAATTATCTGAGCAAGATTAGTTTTTCAACTTGAATTATAATGAATTTTTTTGAAAACACTTAAATTTTTCCATGAGATAAATGATATCCATATTTATCGTGAATTCAAAATAAACTATTTTTAATGAAATTTTTTATTTTAATTTGAATTATTTAATTTTTATCGATTATTTTGCATGATAGCTGGGAGTTATCTGAGCAAGTTCATTCTGATTGTTTGCTAGTTATGTAGAACTTATGAACCAAAATAAAATACCGGATATATCTGATAACCAACTGTAAAGAAAATAAAATAGGTTTAAATACCTTGTTAATATTGATTTTTAATCTTTCTTTACCCCAGAAAAGAGTGGAAACGTAATGACTGCTATCCTTCCCAATGAGTACCCTATCCTCCGACTACTGGAGAGTCTCTCGAAATATGTCATAACTTTTAATTTGAATCTCAAATCAATTTGTTTTGAACTCAGAGTCCATTGAATTCGAGACAAAGTTTTACACATTTTATGAACTTTTGCCGAAAGTGAGGCCAAAAAGTATTGAAAACTGAATAAAACTGAGCACAAAGTTAATATTGCCAAGCTAAATAGTATATGGATAAAAATATCGAGGTCTTCATAAAGAACTTGGTGAATTAGCACCAAAGTTGAGGGATAGACAGATAATAGGGTTGACAACAAAATAATTGAAAAATAATTGTTTTGTTTTCTAACTTTAATGCAGAGATTGTTGTGTTCAACAAAAAAATGTTTCGCTTGTTTTATCAAAGATGTTATGTTCTTGGTCTTCTTTAGATCAGCTGAAAATTGATTATTCAAATGACCTATCCTCAAATTAAGGTCATAAATAGAGACAGACTGGAGTACAGTCCACGTAAAGCCGTCGACAATGAATGACTCGAAGACTATTATTGTGCAGAAAATGTGAATCAAAGCCAATAAAAAGTGTTTGAATGTATAGAATCTGATGAGTATTCCTCCAATAATTATGAAAACACCCGGAGCTACAAATTAACTAATCAATTATCCAAGATTATCAACGTTTACCTTGATCATTGAAAAACTTACCGAACGTTAAAATTGATATTTTGAATAATCTTTTGATATTTTTATCGAATTTTCTTAATTTGATTATAATTTTGAAATTTTGTTTGTTGTATGGAATGGGTTTATCACCACTTATTGTGTTGAAAAGTTCCAGAACTTCGTAAATACCCTGGTCTTTGATGAGGTGAAACTTGATAAACAACACAAACGTATGAGTTATTGAACTTATAATAAAAATTTTGTTAAACTTTTGAATACCGCCGATAAGTATCGATAAATCAAAAAACAATAGTTTTGTTTCATAACTGAAATCAATAAATAGAGTGAAAATGTATTTCAATATAAATGTTATGAAAACAAATGAAATCGAGTAATAAATTAAAGTTGTTTTCAATTTCTCTTTATTGCTATTTCTTATTAAAATACTATTCAGGTATTTATCAATAAAAATGTTCTCGATATTTCTCAGAGACATTTCAACAAGCAATATGAACAAGGTATATCGTTGAAATGATAATATGAATTTTCAAGTATTTCAAAATAGAGTATCTAAAAATATGCATGTGCATTAATCATTGTCTAAATGTCGTGATATTTAAAATCATTCAAATTTTAAATTATTTTTTGTAGACATTTGACGTCATATTTCATTGAATTCTTTGAATTATGACCTTGTTTACTTTGGAAAAATCATTAGAGTCCTATCATTATAATTTATTGATCTTGATAATTTTTAGTTGATAGATTCATGGTCAAATCAGTCGCTCTTCATAGCGAACTTGTGCACGAGTATTGAATAACGAATGTACTTGACAACCATCTAGTAAAATTAAATTAATATTCAATTAATCATGCTCAATCATGAAATGTGATACCTGAGCGAACAGCGTTGAAGTGATAACACTCAACGGCCCAATGGATAGCCCTATTTTTCGGCGACTGATTAGAGATTCGAAATACGTTAAGACTTTTATTTTGAATCCAAACGAAAAGTAAACCCTTTTTAGAGTCGACTGAAGTCGAGGCAAATGTTTTCCCATTGAATGCAATTTACGCGAAACCGAAGCCATGAAGTACTGGGTTATGAAAAACATTAAAAACCAGATCAAATCTGTCCCAATTAGAAGTAGCTTGATAAAATAATCCAGTTCTTCGAATAGAACCTGGTGCATTATAATTAATGAAGCGGGAATTAGAGTGACCAGGCATATTAACCATAGGTTTTGCATTAAGGCGTTTATATCCCGGATCTGTTTGCAGCAGTTGTTATTTTCGGTGAAATAATTTTTGATCTCAGGGTAGAGTATCCGAGGGTTGAGATGGCTTTCCCTCAACACTGCGTTGAACTGGGAATTGATTGCATCTATACTTAAGTGCAAATAATAGGTAATGACTACCATTATAGCCGTTCCCACTAAACCGTCCAAAGCGAACATCAAAAGAGCCATAAGTGTCAAGAATATGATCGGGGATGACATCAGAAACATTTTTATTGAATAGAATTTTATAATAACCCCAATCGTTGACATTATTATCAATGGAACTGAGCAAGGTTAATGAGAAGGTTAATGAAAAGATCATTTAATTATTTTTCGATATCTTACCGAAGAAAATAAAGCAGAAATTAAATATCCTGATGATGATCTTTGCGAATTTTCTCAATCTGGTTACTAGGTCATTTTGCTTGGAATCGCTTGATGATTTAAAAGGTAAAGCGATTAAATTATAGATGTGCAGGAGGATTTCAATGTTATTTAAACGAGCAAGGTGAAAGTGAATGGTCATTGCCAGCCCAAAGCTAAACGCACACATGATAAATATAGCGTTGAACTTTTCGATTCCACCAAGCAGAATTGACAGATCAGATAATAAAAGTTTAGTCTGGTAGTCCACCTTGATGAACAAGCTTACAAAGTACTTGGTCAGTTGAAACAAATAAATCAATGCCGTGAAGTAGAAAATCAAATTTATTTTCAACTTTTGCTGACCTATCGATTGCTTTTTGATGTGATCCACGTAAAAATCTATCAAGACATTTTTAACTGGGTCCTGAATTAATTGGCTCATCATAAATTATTGAACAAGATCAAAATGGTATTCAAATAAGATTAAAATGGAAATATATTAATAATATTTCAAAAGTTTTTTTTTATTTTTCGTTGAATTAATGAATATTCAATAAATATTGATTTTTCAATCAAGAATTGTTTTAATTAAGTTAGTACAAGGTCAATTGAAATTCTATTGATTTTGATTGAGAAAATTCACAGCAGTTTTACTATTGTTGGCCAACTTGTGAACCAAAATTAAATATCGAATATATTTGATCACAATCTGACCTCGATCATTATAATCATTATTTTGGTATTGATTGCAATTTATTGATCTTGATAATTTGTAATGGATAAGATCAGGGTCAAATTAGTCGCTCTTCAAAGCAAACTTGTGCACGAGTATTGAATAACGAATGTATTTGATAACCATCTAGTAAGAATAAATATTTTTTCAATTAATCATGCTCAATCATGAGATGAGATACCTGAGCGAATAGAGTTGAAGTGATGACACTCAACGGCCCAACGGATATCCCTATCTTTCGGCGACTGATTAGAGACTCGAAATACGTTAAGACTTTTATTTTGAATCCAAACGAAAAGTAAACCCTTTTTAGAGTCGACTGAAGTCGAGGCAAATGTTTTCCCATTGAATGCAATTTACGCGAAACCGAAGCCATGAAGTACTGGGTTATGAAAAACATTAAAAACCAGATCAAATCTGTCCCAATTAGAAGTAGCTTGATAAAATAATCCAGTTCTTCGAATAGAACCTGGTGCATTATAATTAATGAAGCGGGAATTAGAGTGACCAGGCATATTAACCATAGGTTTTGCATTAAGGCGTTTATATCCCGGATCTGTTTGCAGCAGTTGTTATTTTCGGTGAAATAATTTTTGATCTCAGGGTAGAGTATCCGAGGGTTGAGATGGCTTTCCCTCAACACTGCGTTGAACTGGGAATTGATTGCATCTATACTTAAGTGCAAATAATAGGTAATGACTACCATTATAGCCGTTCCCACTAAACCGTCCAAAGCGAACATCAAAAGAGCCATAAGTGTCAAGAATATGATCGGGGATGACATCAGAAACATTTTTATTGAATAGAATTTTATAATAACCCCAATCGTTGACATTATTATCAATGGAACTGAGCAAGGTTAATGAGAAGGTTAATGAAAAGCTCAATTAATTTCGACATATAATTATTAATCAAAAACTTACCGAAAAAAATAAAGGAGAAGTTTAATATTCTGTATATGATCTTGGCGAATTTTCTTAATCTGTTTACTAGGTCATTTTGCTTTGAATCGCTTGATGAAGCAAATGGTAAAGCTATTAAATTAAAGATGTGCAGGAGGATTTCAATGTTATTTAAATGGGCGAGGTGAAAGTGAATGTTCATTGCCAGCCCAAAGCTTAACACACACATGATATATATAGCGTTGAATTTTTCGATTCCACCAACCAGAATTGAACCGTCTACTAATAAAAGTTTAGTCTGGTAGTCCATCTTGATGAACAAACTTACAAAGTACTTGGTCAGTTGAAATAAATAAATCAATGACGTGATGTAGAAAATCAAATTTATTTTCAACTTTTCCTGACCTATAGATTGTTTTTTGATTTGATCCACGTAAAAATCTATCAAGACATTTTTCACTGGGTCCTGAATTAATTGGCTCATCATGAATTATTGAACAAGATCAAAATGGTATTCAAATAAGATTAAAATGGAAATAAATTAATAATATTTCAAAAGTTTTTTATATTTTTCTTTTATATTTTATTAGTTGAAGTAATGAATATATTCAATAAAAATTGATTTTTCAATTAGAATTGTTCTAATTAGATTAGTACAAGGTCAATTGAAATTCTATTGATTTTGATTAAGAAAATTCACAGCAGTTTTACTATTGTTGGCGAACTTGTGAACCAAAATCAAATATCGAATATATTTGATCACAATCTGAATATAAGATGGATCAGTTTAAAAAAATTTTGCAGGGTGAAAAAACTTACCCCGCTTAATACATGAAAAGTCATAATAGCCACCGATCCGATCGAGAACCCAATCCTTCGACTACTGGAGAGTCTCTCAAAATATGTCATAACTTTTAATTTGAATCTCAAATCAATTTGTTGTGAATTTAGAGTCCATTGAATTCGAGACAAAGTTTTAAACATTTTATGAAATTTTAGTGAAATTGAGGCCAAAAAGTATTGAATTAAGAATAGAATCGAATAGAAGACAAGATTTACTGATAAATATAGTACTTTTATCAATTGATCAAGGTCTTCGAATAGAACCTGATGAAAAATGAGCAAGGTAGCCGGAAATATACAAACAATGAATACGAGCCATTGGTCCTTGAAGTAAATATCGAGAAAATGAATTTGAGTACAGAGTTTGTTATGTTGGTACATGAACTTGGTAATGATGATCTTGGTGATTTTATTTGCATCAACATTTGCATTGATTCTATCAATTTTCGCAAATGTATAGTAAGTTAAGACATAAGCGAAAACACAGGAAACAAAACCGTCGAAAATCAATACTTCAAACGCCAATAGAGTCAGACATAAGGGAATCCATGCGATCGATAGTCGACTCCAATTGTAAAACTTGAACACAATTACCAGTGATATCAATATAATCCCTATTTCTTTATAAATAGAGATATTTTGCTAGATAATTGTGATTCAACAAAGTTAACTTACCGAAAAATGAGATGGTTATATTGTAGAGCTTGTAGATTATCCTGGTAAATTTTCTGACCCTCTCCAGAACTTTGGTTTCTTCAGTTTTCCAGAATAATGTATGAGAGGCTCTGATTTGCTTGAAAATATGTACTAGCTCCTTTGCTTTATGATCTTTGACCAGGTGCAATTTAATGTTCAAATATAGGGTTAGAGTTAATAAAGAGATAACAAATATTTCGTTGAATTTTTGAATTCCGCCCAAAAGTATCGATAAGTCATATAATAGTAGTTTTGTTTCGTTACTGAAGTCAATAAAAATGCAAAAAATATTTTTCAATATAATTAGAGCTAAATTTGTTGATAAAACTTTGAAAAACAAACGGGTTTTAAATGATTCTTGCTTGTTCATTCGATTTTCAAACCCATCAATGTACATATCAATGAAATAATTATTCAAATTTTTACTCTTGGACATTTTGATAACTATTCACATATAAAGCTCATACAGTTTTAAATATTGATTGGCTTTTAATTAAAAATTGAATTGTATCAAGGTTGTGCAATTCAAATAATTATATGGATAAATGTCAATTGATTTCCCAGGTGAATATTTCAAAAACAATTCTTGAATTCTGTTGAATTGAATGTGTGTCAAGATGAAACTCCCACTACCAGCCGCACGCAAAACTTTGATATTTATTCTAGGTAAAGTTCAAAGTTCAATTTTGCTGGGTGAACATTTTTGAAATGAGAAAAGGAAAACAAATGTACAATGATTATAATTCTTGAAAATATTTTGCTTGTCACAATTTTGTCCAGTATTTTCTATTTAATTTAAGCGCAATGTAAGAGACAATTCCTATTGCTTTAAGTTTGTGTTTGTTGAATCAATTTTTTTTAAAAATATTCTAGGTTTATCTTCTGACTGACCATTTTTTGCCTTAATGATCACTCTGGGATTTACAATATTAACATTAACTTGTTTATTTATGTTAATTATTGCACTGAAATAATTGATACCTTTTCTGAACATTTGGGGACAGAACTCAGTGAAGGATAATATTGAGAAACCGAACCAAAGGCTGAAAATACTCGATAACATACAAATGTATTCCTCGAAAGTCATTTTCAGATTTACCTCGTATACTGTTGTTGGATGAGCCGGGTATTCAAGAACTAATTCAAAATAACCCTGTCTACTCAATGTTGGAATTACGAGACCTAACTTAGACTCAGTTATGAAATACTGTTTATAGCATTCAGTCTTCATATCACAAAAACGCTTACATTTTATGTTTGCATCAAATTTTGAACTCTTATTAAATTCAGCAAATCTTAAACTTAAATTAACTTGGTCAGTCAAATAAGTACCTGGAAAACCTGGAAATATTTTATAATTATAAACGAAATATTCAATAAGACATTTGTGGACACATTCCTCACGAGTCTGTCCATCGAAACACTCTTTAAAAGGTTTAAACATAACCTTCGATACAACAATACTGTACTTCAATGTACAGTAATCCGACTCAAGTATGTTAACATACATTGAGCCCTTGTCATCAGCTTGGTAAATTGAACTTTTTCTCGCGTGAATACGAACCAGGATAATATTTCCTCCCT
This sequence comes from Tectocepheus velatus, assembly GCA_034700625.1. Lineage (NCBI taxonomy): Eukaryota > Metazoa > Arthropoda > Arachnida > Sarcoptiformes > Tectocepheidae > Tectocepheus > Tectocepheus velatus. The sequence goes on from JAQIXV010001006.1 coordinate 7,788, forward strand.
TGTCCAATGTTTTGTTAAGGTTTTTTAATTTCATCACTATTTGGAACTTATTGTCAATCAATTGGTAGTTGTCGTCCGGTTCTCCATTCAATTGGGACAGAATTGTGAAACAGTAGTGGTCAAGACCAATGTACTTGGTCAAATTTGCAATATTCTTACAACTTTGACCATTAATATTCTTGCAATAACTCAACATTTTTGGCGTCTCCTCCATGGCTTCAAATTGTTGGGCAATTGTCAGGTTTTTTAATTTTTTGAATAATTCATTGATACCAAGATTATTCTTGAATTGATCTTTTAGTTGAAACTTCTTACTATAGCAGACAGTAATCGCCGGAAGTGTTGTCTCTTCGTCGGACTCATACCTCACGAAAGTAGTCGTTTCGTACGAAAAGTAAATTGAACTCAATTTATACATTTGATAGACACAACCCATTGAACATAAAATTTGAAAAATAATCTTGTAAATATTATTCAGATTTAGTTTTAAAAACATTTTCAAATGATTTTTGAATTAAAATTAAATTATTCGAAAATATTTTTTTACCCAAAATGAAAATTAAGCCAATAAATAAACCATGTACCAATAGACCATAATTCAACATACACTAAATACAATAACAAAATAATTACACCAATTACAAATAAATAGGCTCAGAGTCAAAAAATTTTCAAAAAAACATTATTGATTTTATTGTTTTTTCGAAATATTCAACATTATTAAATAAATCAATATTACAATTCAATTGTTATTTAGATTTATTGTATAAGCTACTTTAATGTTTCACTTATATTATTCAAATTGACATGAATATTATTTACTTGATAATTATCTATTATTATTGTTTGAAAATAGATTTTTATTTTACTCAAAAATAAAGGCCAATAATCGATGAACACTAGTATTGAGAAACCAAACCATAAAATTAAAACACTCAACACATACCATTTTACCATGGGTATACTCTTCAATACCCATCTTCAGACAACCCTTGTATTAAAATTCTGTTATTTTTATGATTTTAATTAATAATCGTTTGTATAATACATTTGACTTTCAATTTGTTGCTGTCTTTTCAACTTTCGGGACATTTTGTGGAACAATAGGAAGAATCGCATGTATTTCAATACAATCTGTTCAGTGAAAAAAGTTATAGATTAATGAAAACTAAATATTTATTTACCTTGCTGAAGAGAGGAAAGGTAATTACAATGCCACCCATTGTGATCCCGATCTTTTTCCTGCTGCTGAGTCTCTCGAAACATATGAGAAGTTTGAGTTTATTCCTCAAACCGAAGGCATGTCCACTGACTTCCCACTGAAGTCGCGACAGATTTGAACACATTTTGTGTATCTTTTGTGAAAACGTGGCGTAACTCAAAAGAAGGCCAAAAAATATACAGCTGTGAACCATAGCACACAACAGATTAAACGCCCTGTACTCTAGATCCAGGTCCTCGAATATGAACTGATGCATCGTGGACAAGTTAATGGGAAAGGCTGTTATCATGAATACAAGCTTAATATTTCTCCAGTATTTGTTGTATTGAAATATTTGGGAACAGAATCTGTTGTGTTCTTCGTTAAACTTCTCAACAGCAGTACTGATTTCGCATGGTGAATGTGAGCTTGGTTGTTCAACAACGTTTTCAATTGTTTTATTGATTCGCCTCATCCTCATGTGATGATAATAGGACAGCATAACAATCATCACTCCGCCCACCGCTCCGTCGGTGAAGAAGGTTAGGAATGAGACAAATGTTGTCAATTGAAACAAAAATGATATCAAAAACTGTTTTAATGTATAAAACCTGATGTTTATCGCGATTAATATCAAAGTCATGAATGAACCTAGATTATAAATTAAACTATATTTAAATAAACTTGCTACATTGAGTTCTTTTGTTTACCAAACGTCAAGAAGAACAAGGTGGCGCCCAAGTAGAGTATCCTTGCACATTTGACTAACTTGTTGAGCACCTCGTTATCAGAATTCTTGGTCATAAACAGTGGTCTGACTTTACTCCTAATCATTTCAAACAATTGATTCCAAACTGTCACGTGTTTAGTAACAGTCAGTCGGAGCCTAATATTGAGAGCTATACCCAGAATACACGTGAAAATGATGAGCATTTTCTGATACTTCTCTATCCCTCCCATAAACATCGAAATATCAAATAACAAGAGTCTCGTCTCGTATTTCAATTTCATTGAATACGTAAAACAATAGTTAAAAACACAAACAAAATATGAAATTAGAGTAAAATAATTGATTAAAACAATGACTTTTTTCTCCCGTTTTTGTCGCCTCTTCTTAAAGCCATCCAAATAAAAGTCGATCAGAAAATTTTTGACCACTTTGTCCCTGTTCATTTCAATCACCTTTTTACCCGCTTTTTGCCACATTTTAACCAAGATATCTATTGAGTTAACACTATTTGAATAAACAATTCAGTATTTAAATGAGTTGACAATGATTTAAGGCAAACAAAACAATGTTTGACCTAGATTGTTTTTCAAATGAAATCAATAGTCATTTTGAGTAATTGCTTTGAATAAAATGGAATAATTAATTGACTTTTATATTCACATCAAAAGTCATTAATATTTTAAATTTGAAACGAATCTATTGATTTTTCATCGCATAATGAAACTCATGTATGCAAGGTCAAGTTTATTTGCTATAAAACTGATTTTTCCTTAATTATTAATGTCTTAAATTTATTAGATCTTACAAATAGAGGGAGGGAAGGGGGAGAGAGAGATTTGACTGTTGGACTTCTCACATATAAAACTATTGTATAATTATTTGCGAATATTATATAATAATTGAAAAACAAATTTCAATTAATACAGAAATCACGTAATGATAGAGAAAAAGAGGGGTAAATGAGTTAAGAATCCTCATAAAAAAAGAAAATTGAGAAAGCTTGAACAATACTTTTTAAGCTGTGCGACCCTGTCTAATTAAGAAGGCGAAAACATAGGCCAGAATAGCCGATCCTATCCATGATATGTCGTACCAGACCTCGGCGCCCAAGAATCCCAAGAATCCCAAAATGATGAGCACTGCCTGAAGAATGGCAAAGACCAAAGTGAAGAGGAAGTGCTGCGTAAAGGCACCGACGAGTCCCAGAACGGCATTGGCAGCGACCAGTCCTGTAGTGATGGCATGATTTATGTTATCCTTACGATTGTATTGACTCTTATTGATAGCCACCACCGCATTGATGAAGTAGACTAACATCACAACCAAAACGATAAAAAGGAAGAATATCAAGACGACCATAATAACGATCTTGAATATTGAAATATTGAAATATGCATTCGCCATTTCGTTGAGTTTTAAATTTTATTTTATTTTTTTTTGTGAAATAAAACTTTGAAAATAACTCTGAGTTTCAGATAAGAGTCACACAAATCAAAGATAATTTTTTGTTGTTGAAAATAAAAAGTATTTCCAAACGACTGTATACTTTGTTATACATAAACTCAAATATAAATAAAAGTATTTTCTCTCACTTTTCGGATGTCAGACATTATTCCAGATATACTTAAAAATAGAACACAATTTCAAAAACAGTTTCTTATTTTAGACGACACTCTTAAGCGACAGTTAGTCAGTCAGTCGGCGCTCAACTCTTTTGCTATATTTGAGATTTCGCTCAATTAGTCTGAGAGCTGGAGTTGAGGGCAGACTCAGAAACACAAGTTTTGTCAGAAAAATATTCTTGTATTTTGTTATTCAGTTCGAGAATCACCCCCTCCTCTAAACATAACTATCGACTGAATCCCAGATCTAAAAAGTCATTGAAACGGACTGAAAACTGGCGGAAAGTTACCTAATATTTTGTAACTAAACTATTCTCCCAATTGTTTGAGTATTAACTTGGTATTTATTAATACAAAAACTCGATATTATTTGTAATAGAAAAACATTAAAAAGTTGAATGACTTTTTGACTTAACTATGACTTTGACTTTGACTTTGACTTTGACTTAGTTATATCTAAATCTATTTTTCTTAGATTTTAATTAATAATAATAATTATTATTATAATAAAAATTATAATCGATTTGTTGCTGTCTTTTCAACTTTCGGGCCATTTTGTGGAACAATAGGAAGAATTGCAAATATTTGAGTACAATCTGTTCAAAAAAAGAGTTAATTTTAGAAGTTACCTAGCTAATCAATCATGCATACCGTGCTAAATAGAGGAAAGGTAAAAACAGTGCCACCCATTGTGATCCCGATCTTTTTCTTACTGCTTAGTCTCTCGAAACACATGAGAAGTTTGAGTTTAGTCCTCAATCGGAAGGGATATCCCCAGACTTTCCACTGAAGTCGCGACAGATTTGAACACATTTTGTGTATGTCTTTTGAAAACGAGGCGTAACTCCATTGAAGACCAAACAGTATTAAACTGTGAGCGGTGACACATATCACATAAAATATTCTTTTTTCCAGATCCATGTCCTCGTAAATTACTTGATGCATACCAGCAAGGTTAATTGGGAAAGCCGTTATCATGAATAACATGTTAATTTTATTCCAATAGCTATTGTATTGGAATATTTGCGAACAGAATCTATTGTGTTCTTCGCTAAACCTCTTCACAGCTAAACTGATTTGACCTGAAGTTTGTGAGCTAGGTCGTTTGCTTAAATTTTCTATTGTGCTATTGACTCGATTGATCCGGATATGTTGATAATAGGACAGAATCATAACAATAATGACCCCCACAATGGCGTCCGTAAAGAAAACAATTGAAGCCCAAAATGTTGTCATTTGAAAGAAAAATGAAATAAAAAATTGTTTTAATGTAAAAAATCTGATGTTTATCCCAATGAGTATTAAGACGACAAATGGAACTAGATCAAAATTCAAATATTAAAAATGAGCTTTGTGGGATATTTGTATTTACCAAATGTAAATACAGCAAAGGTAACGCATGGGTAGATAATGCTGGTCCATTTTACTAATTTCTTAAGCACTTCATTGTCCGAATTCAAGCTCATAAATAGTGGTCTGACTCTACTTCTGGTCATTTCAAACATTTGAGTCCATTCTGTCTCGTATTTAGAGACAGTCATACGAAGTCTGATGTGACCCCCGGCCCCCAGAATAGAGCCGAACATCCATATTATTGAGTTATACTTCGCTATCCCTCCCATAAATACCGAGACATCAAATAAGAGTAGTTTTGTCTCGTATTTCAAAGTCAAACAATAACTCAAAGAAAATTTCAAAATACAAACAAAAT
>JAQIXV010001007.1:0-13002 GCA_034700625.1 Tectocepheus velatus
ATATAATTATTGTTTGATTTCATCTGAAATTTAAAATTAAAGAAAAATAAAAATGTCTGACAATTGAAACATTGAAAGAATCAATTATTTATTCAATGATTTCAAAGTCATTTAAAAATCGAATAAAAATTTTTATTTTATTCAAAAATTAGTGAAAACTTGTGTTAAAAACAAAACAAAATTCTCGAATAATATCAAAATAAAAGACAAAAATTCAAATAAAATAAAAACAATTCATAAATAGAAAAGTTTGTTAAAAGAGCTGATAATTAGTTGAAAGAAATTATTAGAAAAACACAAAACATGGGATCAGTCGACAAACTGAAGAATTTCAACAACTATTAGAGGTGTTGACCAACAGTGCGATTGAGGTACGGATCAAATCAATGTTATTATTACACAAAAAGTTTAGATAAATGTAATCCAAATTAGTTAACAGTTTTGTTGGGCCGACACTCAGACAACAGAATTGGTTTATAAATTTGGACCGATTTATGTCAAACCAGTAATTAATTTGTTGGACATCACTCTCACTATCGCACATCTGGTGGACAGGTATCTGGAATGCCATCAATTGGACGATAGTTTTTGATTGACTGATCGGAACGGAGGGTCGACTTAAAACTTGTGAATCCACTGAACCGAACATCGAATTCGGTAATAGTTTTGCCAATACTTGGGCTAAGAATTGGTGAAGAGTTAGTTGACTCGAGGAGTGGTCAGAAATATTTGAGCTGTCAATTGGTACGACCAGAAGGCAGTCCTCTTTTGATGTGCAGATAATTATTCGGTCGATTGTATTGTTCGGCAAATGATTGCAATTATTTTTCTCCAAATTCTCCAGAATTGAGAACAACTGAAGAATTAAAGAATTCATTAATTTCTCCTCCAGAGTGACGGACAGCTCTGACAGCAGATAGAAGTCAGTCCACTGTCGGTCCAAAATCAGAACGAGGTCTGAGTGATGTCTGAATCGGGTGACAATCGGCGCACAATAACAATCATTTAAGACCTAAATAGAAGACAAAATCATTAAAAGACTTCTAAAAACTTCTTAAATGGAAACAAACCAAAAGATTAATCGATTTTCTGGAGTTCGAAACAATTGAGTCTTTGTAGAGAAGGGCTGATCCCAAACGGATGCCATTCGTTACGTCAAAGTCGGACCACTTGTAGTCGATATCGTTATACATCGATTCGATTTTCGACTTAATAGCCAATAGATTCGAGTAATTCGATTTCGCCAACAGATTGTAGGCTTCGTTTAAATCATTGGTCTTAACATTTATCTCAACGGTCGGTGCCTTTACCGCAACGACTATTGGATTTATAGGAATCTCACTCAATGGTGGCGGTGGAGTTGTCGGGGGTGGAGGCGGTGGTGGTTCTCCTCTCGGCTGCAATAGTTGTGCCGATTTACGCCTTCGGGCGGGAACTGAAGGCCGGGACGGTTTTGGAGTTCGTGGCGGAGCTTCGGGCCTCTCCTCCTGTGGTTCTATTGAGACGATTGTCTTTTTCTCTGTTTGTGTCAAATCAATCGGATGAACGATTTTGAGGTTCGATCTTTTGAAGTCTGACTGTTTCCAAGCCTTTCGGTCAGCCGTACCGTCGCCACCACTGACTGAATGCTGGGAATCGTTGGAGTGATCTCTAGCCTTGACTGACATCAACTTATCTGAAGACGACTTCTTGTGCAACAGTTTTCTGATGGAGAAACGGTTCGGTTTGATTGGCGTAGAACTCGTCAGAGGAACAGACTGTGATGTCATCGGAGGGCAATTCAACAGCATTTTCTTCTCAGCCGTGACTTGAGTGCAATTGATGTGCTGTTTGTCGATAATAGGTTTGATCTCTTCAGTAATTTCTTGCTTTATAACCATAACTTCATTAGTTGTCTCTTTTACAGGAGGTTGTGGTGCGGGTCTCTTCATATGTCGGACCTGTTCCAACTCGTGCGCCAATTCCGCTAACTTTATATCCCGTTTTGCCTCAATTAAAGGCTTTAACCCAATTTCGGAGGGCTTTCCATTCGTCAAAAGATTGTTATCCGAATCAAAACTCTTGGAAAAAGTTATCTTTCCTTCAATTCCGTTCATATCATCACTGGATTCGCAAACTTCTTGATACATATCGTCGGCGATAATGAAAAGACCGGATCTGTTGTCAACTTTGTCTTCAGATATTTTTATCTCTAATTCTGGTCCAGAGTTTGGAAAAGTTTTTGTCTTCGTTTCCAAATTAATAACTGTCGAAGAGATGATCGGCTTCACCGGTATCTGAGGTTTAGTCCCTCTGAGCTGTCCTTTGATTGACTCCTGTCTTCTCTTATAGTCTTTGATCTCAAGACCTGAATCAGAATTATTGCTAGAATTGTCTGACTCTGAGTCTGTCCTCAAATGTTTAGTTTCCAGCAATGGTTTGCCATTTTGTGTTATAATTAGATGTGTTTTGAAGTTTTCAATGTCTGTAACAAAACATAAATCAAATTCAAATAAAAACAAATAATTAAAACAAAATTCAAAAATCAAATCAAATTTCAAACCTATATTCTGTGCCTCAAAGTTAATTGAATCCTCTTTTTCATCGCTAGAACTCGAAGAATAGCTGTCACTTGATGTTGACATCGGAAGGATATCACTATTGGCTGAGTCCGGAGACAGGGATTTCATCGAATCACAATTGACTCCACTATTAGTGTCATTTATCTCAACGAAGGTCTCAATCAAAGTGTTTTCAACCAATTTATGGCAAACCTCTGGAATCGATTCTTCAGTTTCGCAAACATTAGGTTTATTGACGACAACTGAACAGTCTATCGGCAAATCATTTGAAGCACTGGTGTTCGAGTCAACACAATTGTCAGCATTTAACACAACATTAGATTCAATGACAAGAATCGATTGATTTGCAATTTGTTTGACTTTATTATCATTTGTGTTATTTATCGAGAAATTGGCGAAATTTGAATTGAATTTGGTGTTGATCCTGGTCAGTTCGCGTAACTCCTTGTCATCGCTATAGTATAGCTGTTCGTCATCATCGAAGTCATCTGATTCTTCATCTTCTGGCTCTTCATCACTATATTCTTCTTCACTTCCGTAGCCATTGACAGGTCCGTAGCCAATGATGAGAGGATCGCCTTCTTTGAAGACAATACACTTATTCTTCTGACGATATTTGATTAGAGTTCTGTTTGATTCCGTTTTTAAGATACCAATCAATGGCATAGTTTTGTTCACAACTGAAAGGCCTGTCTTTTTGGTGGTTGAGTTGCTCAGCACTGATGGAGAAGAAGCTGTCGTTTCAGTCAAACATTTATTACTGTTTGAACTGATTATTGAATTATTTTTAGCGTTAGTTTGGCTTAAAATAAGTTTGTCTTTTGTTTGAGACAATTGAGGAAAGTCTTGTTGTTTCGGGTCTTTTGTCATTTGATTACTAATAACTGTTTTATTACTAACAAAATCGTTATTTCCTTCACTTATGACAGCCTTAGTTGTGTTAACTTTCCTCAAGTCTGAGCTCTTATTATTCAAATTACTCGACTCTTTTGGATTGTCTTTCACTACTTTATCACTACTTTTGCAGCAATTATTCTGATCTGATATAACACTACTGTTTAATAAAATATTATTTGTATTTAATTTTTTCGTATTCATCACTACTTTCGATGAAATGTTATTAAAATTCAATGACTTTTTGCTCGACTGGAGTATAGTTGTAGTCGTGTTCTCGCAATCATTCACTGATTTACTGATGTTTTTAATACAATTGATTTGATTTACGTTAATATTATTCAATGTTTTAATATTTGATGACTGTTTGCAACTGACGTTAGTCGCCGATAATGGGCTTCCATTAGGTGTCGATATTTTGCATGTTTTCATATCTAATCGATATATTAGTTATAATTAGAAAATATTTCATTTTTTGTTGAAATACAAGAATTTATTCGCGAAGTAAACAAACTTTTAATTAACAATTAATAGAAGAATATTTGCAGTCAAAGGATACTTAATAGCCTTAATAAGGAAACCCAATTTGAATGACAATATAATTAAATCAATTATTAGTGTAATTAAATGGACTCATAAGCGGAATATCAAATATAAAAATAAATCTAAACTATAATTAAATCAAATCTGAACTTTAAGTAGAATTTAGTTCACATCCAAACCCAATAACCAATAATCAGAGTAACAAATATTTGTCATTAATTTGATTCACATAAAAGTCATTGAAATCAATGTTTTAAAGATATGATAGAAAACCGACAGAAGTCATAAAAAGAGTATATATTAGAACAAAATGTTAATTAAATTCAAATATTCTTTTGTATTCGAAGCCTAACCTTCAAACCCTATCATTTGATTTTCAAATAAAAATTCATTTAAAAACAAAAATCATTTAAACATATCATTGAATTTCAGGAAATATTGAATTCATTATTCAAATCTCTCTCTCTCTCTCTCTCTCTCTCTCTCTCTCTCTCTCTCTCTCTCTCTCTCCAAAACTTTTTAAAATTCAAATCAGAAAATAAGTGAAAATTCAAACCTTTTTGATTATTCTGTGCGTCAGACGATTGACTGAGTTTTGTTGTTGTGTTGATGACCGGTGCCGTCAAATCTCCAGCTGAGTTACAGTTAGTTATACAACTATCCTGATGTTCGACCTCACTTTTGAAACAATTAGAGCACAGGTCCTTTTTCCAGGCATTCTGGGTAAAGTTTTTACAGATGATCGAGGCTATTTGACCGCTGCTACTCATTGCAAACACCTATTGATGAGTAGAGACTTTTTTCGTTGCGAATCAGTCGACAGAAGTTGAAAAACTTCAGATCAAAGGTCCGTGAAATTCAATTATAGCGTTAATATTGAGTGGGATTCCTATGAAATCACGAAAAAACTACTTTAGAAATGAGATTCGGAACACAAGTTCTCATCGAAAAATCAAATTAAAACTAAAACAGAGTTCAGAATTAATTTCTAATATTAAGAGCAAAGACATAGACTTTCCGTTCAAAGCAAACAATTTCTTTAATTTTTTAAAAACATTTATTACACAAAATATTTAGAGAAAATACTTAATGTTATTCACAGTTAAATACATTTCAAACACAACAAAACAAAATATTAATAAATTTTGTTGTTTATGATGTTTGTTAGCCATCTGTGCGCTTATGTTATGCCAAAAGTTATTCAATTTTTGAAATACTCGACAAAATATATGTATTTTAATGAATGAAAAATTCAGTTCAAAGTCTAAGAAGAGAGTAAAATGTTTTTAAATCAAATCTGGAGATAAAGCACTGACTCCGCAAATCAAATGACATTTCCGTGAATTTGTATCTCATTTGTAATTTCAGTTTTTATTCTCAATTTACAACTTTACTAGACTTCGGGGGTAATGACCAAAATCTCGTTTCAAAAACAATACTTTTTAGTTAATATTCAGCGAAAAAATCATTAATAAACTGAAAAATAAAAGAATTCATTAATTTATTCAAACAATTATTTTGTGGTAAAATAATCACAAGTCATGCAAAAAATGCTTCAAAAGAATTTCAAATCCATGTCTTTTAGCGCAAGAAATTAAAAGTCAAAAAATGCTTCAAAAAATTTATGCATTTTTCTGTAAATCCCAGGAAATTGATAAATATTTTGCGAGTTTATAAATAGCAAGATTACTACGAGACTTGACTTGAAATTACTCACAAAATATCTCATCACATGTTTTGCTAGATAACGTAATTTAGGCAAAACGGGATAAAATTAAAAAAAACTCTAAAATATTTGCCTCACAATCGATAGAATACTATTAAACTATTAAACCTTTTATTAGTCAATTAAAGTACGGAAAAGGGAGTACCGCTTCGAACACCTGAGTAGTAAACCTGCAAAACTATCTTAAGAAGATTCATTTGATCTATCAAATATAGTATTCATGAATTAATTGAAGCAAAAAAACAAGAAACTTATGATAATATCGCGTGAATTACTTCAATCAAGAATAGCTTAGAAACTTTTTTGTCTTCAATTCATTTCAATATATAATTATTCACTCAATGAGTGAATCAGAAAAAACAAAACAAATATAAAATAAATTTTGATAACAATTATAATAAATGAGAAAAACTAAAAACCAAATATATATCACAGTTTGAGTCAAACTGTTTTGAGTGATGAGACTTTTGGTTGAATTTCTCTCAGAATAAAACAAAACAAAAACTTTACGATAATTACTTTGAATACGCAAACAGTTTGTTGTTTCAAAAAATAATTTGAATAATAGAGGAATTCCTTAATAAACAAGTATTGAGTTCTTGAATACCACATAAAATATACGATTAAAATGTCATTTTCGTGACACAGAATAGTAAACATAAATATTAATAACTTATGAATGGCTTTAAATAACACACGAATTAATATATCACTAAATACTATTGAATTATATTTAGTAATCAAATAAAAACTTTTTTTATGTAATTTATCTAACATTTTATGTAACTAACAATTTGTGACACAATTGTGAGAAAAATAAAGTAATTTACAGTAATTTTGATTATTTCGTACTTAATATTGAATAATCATTTATTTTGAAAACAAATTCTTTTTAAAAACGGATAATAACGGCAATAATTAAGTATAAATTAAAATAAAAAATAATTATTCAAAGAATTGCCTAAAATCGCTACAAATTGGAGTAAATATCGTTTTTATTTGTCATTATTACTAGACTTTGAATTTTGAAATTATTTTCAAAATAATTCGGTAATAAATTTGTAATTAAAATCAACAAAAAACTAGAACTACATTGAGGTAAAGCCATTGGCAATCATATAAAATTCTATCTATTTTTGCTGGTCTCTAAATTGATCTTGCCAACACATTGAAAGTTCAATTTTCAACATATGATTGAATAGAAATAGCAACATAAACAGCTGTAAAACACTTGACTCTAAAAAACGGGTCTAAAAAAAGTTACTAAACTTTTGAGGAACAAAACAAAACCGATTAATGACCGTTACTTTCATTGCCTAACAAAACAAAAGTAAAAAAAACATTTTATGTCATGCATTCAAATACTCTTATAACAAAAATACTACTCTTTTATTGTTTGGATCTAATGTGGAAAACATGCGAAACATTGTCTGAATGAATGACTTTTGACCGAAACTAAACTTTTTTCTCTTTTGTTTCGTTCATATCATATGTTATCACTTTTTTTCGTTAACTCTTTTCAGTTGAATATTGAATTGAATTCAGTATTTCGACCGAAAAATAAATTGAAATCAAAAGTCAATGATAAGTATCGAAACAAATGAATAAAAATAACATTTTATTTGAATCGATGCCTAAATTCACAGCAATGAGGAACTGGATCTCAATTCTTAAAAAGTTATCTAAAAAAATGTTTTTAATTAATTCAGATTAAGAAAACATTTTTAAGAGTTCCTCAAAATATTGAGAAATGAGTTGAAACAAGTCAAATAAATGACAAGATAACAATCACAATATAACCTAGAATCTTGAGTTCAATAATTGATAAAAAATGGTAAATAAAAAGACAGAACTTCTGTTCGGAAAATTACCCCAAAATGAGTTAAAAACATTTGAAAACAAAACACTTTTTCCTTTGAAACTAAGATTATGTGATAAGTTATGAGTCAATTGAGACACATCTCAATTGAAATCTAATTCCTGTTTCGACACATTTTATGCAAAAATTTTTTAGTCATGCAATTCATTGCCGAATATGAGGCATACCTTTCATAAAGAATTAATTCAACAGATAATAGCTCTGGCAATGACTGGTCTCGGGTCAGTTGCTCGGAGACAGGGCCAATTTATTAGTATTGTGTGCTACAGTAATCTAGTTGAAAACTTCTCTTGAAGTACCCGGAAGTTTAATATATCAGCTAAAAAATTCACGAAATTTATATCTTTTCATACAATTTATTGCCAAACAATTGTATTTGAAAAATAAAAATATCAAAACTATTGAACTTTTGATTTGAAAATTAGTGCCAAATCTGTCGTCAGATTAAAGCAAATAAATAAAAAATTATTTTCAATTCTCATAAAAATCGCCAAAAATTGCAGTTTATATACAAAAATATTTTAATAATTTTTTGCCAATTGTTTGAAAATTTCAAAAATAGGATATATTTGTAGTTCTTATCAGAGAAACATTGAATTTAACCCAAAATTATAGACATTTTAATTATAATTTTAGTCTGAAATCTTTGTCACGAATATACTATTGAATCGATAATACATAACCTCTAATAATAACCATAATATTTACCGAAATTGGGCGAAAAATTTCAAAAATTGAATACCAGAGACAGTTTGACATGTTTTCATTCTCAAAGCTCACGTAAAATCTGAACTCTGGGGTGACTTGTATTCAACTTTTTGTTGTTGTATTTGAAACAAAACAATTCAATGATAGATAAGAAACTTAATTGAAGTTTAAGATAAAAATTTAACATAACTTTAAAATTCAAATAAAGTTCAGATATTGTCTATGAAATCATAGATTTTTAAACACAATTACCAATCAATCAAAATATGCTTAAAATAGGTTTAAATGGAAATATTTTCGACAGTTTTTATCAATAGTTTATTCAAATATTTGACGCAAATTTCAAACTGTACTGGATAAATAATTGCATATCACGATTAAAATTCTTCTTCGATAAGGAATGTTCAGAAAATCCATTGAAAAAACACTTCATATGATCTCTAGAATAGATGGCAAAGAATTTTTGCGGTTATATTGAGCTCAGAGTCAAACAAAATATTAATAACCAAAAACCAAAATCCGATTATAAAAAAGTAGTCAAAACTAATACTAAAATAATAATAAATCTAATGAACAGCAAATATTTGACACAAAAACAAGAAAAGTCTCACAATTTTAATGAGAAACCATTTTTACTATTCAAAACATTTTTAATCTTTAATTCAATTAACATAAATAATCAATGAATTCAAAAAATAAGAAATTTTTAATATATTTTACGCCCAAATAGTTATCATCGATTCGTTTGAACATTAATTTAAAAACAATAAATGAGAAAAAATCAATTGTTAGTCAGAATAATGTTTTTGATGCCTTTCCTAATGAATTATAGATTTTCAGTCAATTTTTTTTCTTGCACTCGGAGTCAATAGATTTCTAATGAAATTTACTTAAATTTGGGTCAAAATCGTAAAATTGCCCAAAGGTTTAAACGGATGTTAAATGAGAATAAAGTTTTGATCCGTTATTAGCGGAGGGAGAGGGAGAGAGAGGGAGAGAGAGAGAGAACTACCCTCTATGCAATGAAATATTCAGTGCTCAATAACTTGGCTTAAAATGGAATTTTAACAATAGTGGGGAAACTGATCCTCTTCTGTGACTTATCCGTAAGGAATTGTCTTCTCTTGACTTGTATTGAGTTGTATTGAGTTCTCCTGACTTTCAATAATAAACTTTGTGTTGAGTTAACGAAGTAATAAAATCTAATAAAATCTAATTTATGAAACAGTTATTCAGTTATTTGATGCGAAAAACTTTGAGACATTTGTCGAGAGCCAAACAGAGCCAAACAGACTATAAATAATTTATTAAAAGCCTATTCAAGTGAATCATAGAATGGGAGAGTCGTAAAGGTATTGACATTCACTCCATTCCCTATTATAAGTCTTAATAATAGTGTATTATAAATGGAAAAATGACTGACAATGAAAGTACCTAAAAATAATATATATTCATTTTGCTAAAGAATTTCAGATCACCCATCTCTTGAATGGATGAATCAACTTAGAAAAGTGACTCATTTCAGAAATCATTTGATTCATGTGAGCTAGATCGACTGATGGCCTAGATCAGGTATATAATTTAATTGAACCTTCGAATTGTATTTTAACATAAATTGATTGATTGATAAAAATGATCAAAAAATTGAATATTAAATTAACCTGATAAGATCTGGAGCATCCCCTCTGTTTCCAAATTTGTCGTACGGCTCGTTCTCTGACTCATCAAATAGTCGTCTAAAAAGAGATGAAATATATATTAAATAAAAATAAATAAAAGATTTAAAATTAAAAATAAATAATTGTTAGAAGAGTTTGAAAGCAAACAAAGAAATATTGATTTGATGTGACTTTTGTATGAATCAAATAGAGATTAGAGGAAAAGTCGATTCAAACGGTATCTGATTTGCGACTAAAAGCTCTGATGTGAAAGAAATTCAATTTTATTGATAACTCGAAACGGATAGTGAATATCAACGGCTTGTGAGGAGTAAAACCGTTTGTATAGAAACGAGTGAATAATAAATTGAATTAAAACAATAGAATTATTTATTTAAATTAGATTTACTTTCGACGAGACTTTTAATGTACAGACGTTTATGGCATTCACTTCAATGTTTCGCTTGAGTTTGGTTTGAGTTTGGCATTAATTTTAATGAGATTTTAATTAGAAATAGAATTTAAGTCACCGATCAGTTCCTCTCCTCTCAGCTTAATATTCGTCAATCCGTTCAAAGCCATGGATTCTCTCAGAGATAATGAAAATAAATGGTAATTCCTAAGACTCGCAAAGGAGTACAAACTTAACTTGGTATCTGAAAAATTTCAGTTTACAAACGAATAACCACGATAAATTAGGTGTAATGAAACTACATTAGCAAGCTATTTTAATTGAGATTAGAACAAACTTTTCATGTGTCACCTAGACTGTTTTGATAAAAATGATGGACTATTTTGGCTGGAGTTTAATTATTTTGAGAAAACGATTGAGTGCTTCTGGTATTAGATGTCAGAGCGAATGTTTGTCACACGAGATGTTTATCTCCTGAAATATATTTCTTGCATTTACTGTGGAATCTGTGCCTCCGAACAAACTAACAGAGAGTCTCTCAAAAGCAAACTTTTATATCGATTTTGCTTTCATTTGGTTGTCGACAGAAAAGCCAATATTTTTTATATCCGTTCTCTACTTTACTCAACTCCGGCCTAATATCCCAACCATTCACTCAACTGTTTGTTCTCTATATTGAAATCGGAGTTTCACTGAAAATGCTTTTAGAGTAATAGCCTTTCTTTTAATGTATATTTGGATTCACTTTGAATTTCATTCAAAAATTATTGATTTTTCAGGAAAAAGGTTTGAATCAAAAAATATTCAAAATTCAAAAATCATTTGATTTTTAGTCAATTTTAAAGCCTTTGTTTCAAGACTTGGATTCATTGTATCAGATCTGAAACGATTGAAAGGCATAGGTTTTGATTCATACCATTCATACCATTGGTATTATTGATGGTAAATAAATCTCTGGATCAGAGACGACGTTACAGTACTGATAGAATACTACTAGAATATTGCTAGAGTATTGCCTGAGCATATTCTTTGGGCAGCCATTTTATAAACTCAAATCTATTGGTGACATTTTTGAGCTGATATTTAATTGAATAAAAAGTGATATTTATTTTGAAATTGAATTTTCATGTAATCAAAGAATCGATTGAAAAGAGTGAAAACAATTTTGATATTATATTGAATATATGGGTTTAATATATGGGTTGGGCTTTCTTAAGGAATCGGATGGAGGAGAGGCACAGATCGTGTGAATGGTATATGTAATGGTATAATAATGTCTAACTTAAGGTTCTGTGCGCTTGCGATCCAAAGGTATGTATCGGCAATCGTTTAGCAGACATTATGGTCCTCCCATTGGATGCCAACAAAAGAGGTATATATTCGTCGGATTTTTATATAGATTCTCACAAACTTTATGACAGTATATAATATATGAATACAAATCCAATTATTGCCCGACAATAGAAAATGTGAGTCCAATACATATACCTAACTATACGACAATACTCTGGAAACACATTTCTCTTCAATTTTCGTTTGAGTGCACATTCGGGTCAATCCATATAATAGTAACTGAAATATATTCAAATCAATCATTGCTTTGACAGAAAAGTCGATGAAGAATAGTCACCCAAACTCTTTGATTCGTCCCTTCAGTACATAACTATTCGATCAAAATCTTTAAGAATTTGATTGTAATTATAAAACTAAAATAGTATTCAAATTATATATCAAATAAACAATTGATTGTTGAAATCACAAACAAATACATCAATAAAATGTAGAATAATATGTAATTGGATGAGATATAAGTGAAATAATCTTTAAATTAATTCTTTTCTTATAAGAGTACCGAAATAAATACACAAAATTATAACAAATTTATAAAATATTCAATTATTTTCAGCTCAAATATCGTTACATTCTTTTTAATTGAGAAAATTTGGTGAACTACATAAGAAATTAAATGATATTGATCAAACAAGACTTTGAAACTAGTCTATGAATATTCAATAACATAGTTTTTTATCCAAATATATGGGACTCCAGAATAAAAGAAGAAATGAAAATACGCTCATATTTTGTGACAAAATTAAATGGAATCACTCTCTCACTCACAAAGTTACTTAATTTCACACAAATATCATCTTTCTATTTATCTAGAATTTATATTCAAGATAAATGTTAGTCAGAATTGCAACAGTTTACTAATTTGATTAAAAATTGATCAAATCTTTGTAGATATTTGTTTTCAAATTCATATTCAAAGTTGATAAATGTATGTACAGTCATGCTAGCAACATGTATTTATATATGTATTTATATAATGTTCTAATGGAATAACTTGAGTAATTATAAAATTTTATTTATTATTTATTAGAGGACATAATGTCCTAATGAGTTATGAAATAAAAATAAATTCAATGTTCAGGGTGCTTCATACAGAAGAAGTCAAAGTTTGACAACAATTTTTTTAATAGTTTTGAATGAGCATTGCTTTAACATAGCAAAATGTGGCTTCCCATTGAAGACAATGAAATTTCGCGATTTTTGAGCTCAAAATTCAAGGCTTATCTAGGTGAATTTAGTATTCTGTCTTATATAGTTTTCGAGGTCATCGT
>JAQIXV010001008.1:0-12997 GCA_034700625.1 Tectocepheus velatus
TTTACAATTATTTAATTCAAACAGTTTTCCCAAATCTAAATATAAGTTATACCCGACTCTACCCGAATTTGCCCACATTATTGAAAAATCTAGTAAATGACAATAAATTATAAACCAAGTTTACATTGATATTTCCCCCTGGACAGAAAATTTGGTCAGAATGGAAGCGTATGGCTAAGATCAATTTAATTAAAATAATGTTGAAAATTATTATTGAATTTTGTGAAACAATATAGAAATGATTTTTTAAAGACTGTAAACTTAGCAATGAATAAGATTTTGAATAATCAAGCAATTTTGCTAAATCTAGCTGGTTCAGTCTTCAAAAGAATTAAATTAAAAACTTTTAAAAACATTTTGTTAAAATAATTTAGGGTTAAATTATTAATTGAAAAAAATTAAAAGGATTAATCTTAAATGCTTTATCAAGATTATATTGATAAACTGTAATCAAAGTTTAGAATAATTTTTTTGACTTATCCTGCTAACAATTTTGGAAATCATGGTTACGATTAATGCGAGAGTTGATATTTTTTACTGATTAAGAATTATTCAAACTGTAATTTTTTCATTGAAATATTACCTAGATAGTAGTTTACAATATAGTTGGATGCAAATTCAAAGTCTGATGTCATATTTAATTTTTTACAACACGATTTAAATTTATAATTGTCCTGGCGAATCGATACTCCGACGATGTTAATTTTAGATTCCTCTGTCCTGATTCAGAATGTCATTATATTCTTCAACCAGGAAAATAACTTGATTTTATCTTGTTAAAAACTGTGATTGATGAAAATCATGAATTTTATTTCAATAAGTTTCAGATATTTTCACCCTAGTTAGTAACAATTTAATAGGATAAATCTAGATCAATTTTAAGACTTATAATTCAGTTACTAATAAACTGTAATTTAAGCATCAAACAATTATTTGATTTATCCAGCTAATAATGTTCGTAATAGTGGAAACCGTCTAGGAAACAGAATTTTTCAAACTATCAGGATTGTACTTAATCCCAATCAAAATAACCCTCTATGGGTTACCCAGTATGAACTTTATCAAAAGGTTTAATCATTTAACTAATATTCGGCAAACTTTTTTTACACCATGGTCGTTAACAGATATCAAAAGAGCAAAAAACTTGATTATTTAGAACATTATCAAGTTTAAACTGTAATTTAAACTTAAAATTACTTTAACTTATCTGACTTCAATATTTAGAATAATGGTTTAGAAAATTTACACCTTGATACATTTTAATGATTTAGAATTTTTTCAATACTGTAATTAATAACCAAGGCTTAATTTGGTTATCATAATGGTTGATAAGAATATTTTATAACTTATAAGAACAAGATAACGATTGGAACAATAGTATTTCTATTAATAACCAAGGCAACCAAAAATTTAAGTTAAATCAAATCCAAAGTACAATTTATTTCTGAACAAAACATTTCTGGCAAATGCAATCAAAAGAGATTACAGTTAAATTACCTAGGTAACATGATTTTGGTTTCAATTAATTCCTTTATCTATCTAATCTAGGTGACATTTTTATTACTTATATTGTTTTATAAACCGTTTAATTGATGACCAAATATTATAGTTCTGAGAAAACTCTCCTTATTCCTTTGGCTGATAAATACAGAAATTTACTACACTTGAATCCAGCAGAATTGAAGAGTCATCAAGGAAGTTAAAGCAATGGGCGAAAAGTTGAGAAAGAATGTACAAGATAATTCATCTGAACTTGATCAAGGAATATTTCCAGTAATTCTCAAGACTCTTGGCCATACAGTTCAAGGATTTGATATATTATTCAATATATTGACATGGATAGAATTGGGTCAATTAACCAGGAAACAAATGTTTTCAGTAATTTGTGCGTTAACCTTGACAATTGTCGCACTAATATTATGTGCACCGATCGGTCAAATTATCGGGTTTACTTTAGTTATATCAATATTGTTTAATTTTCTCCTATATGTACTCAAATTATTGATCTGGTACATTTTGTACATTACTCTTGGTTATGATATGAATACCAGTGTCAAAATAAGTACTATCTTGGGATTAATGATTATTTTTTCATACGCATTATTTCACATTTATAGTAATGATAATCATAAAATAGCCATGGGCATTGTATTAGTTAATTTGGGTTATCAAATGTACATTGCTGCTATAGATTCAGTCATTTATTCTATCTATTATATAATATATTATATAGTATTGTTGAATTTTGTTAAGAGATTGTTAATAAAATTAGGGTTTAAATTTTGAGATATATTTCCCAGTATTTTTATCATTATAATAATTTTTAACTAGATTAAAATTTTGAAAAATAAATTCAAACAAATTTACGTAAACTTCAAGTGTATCTTTTTAACAGACATGGGCAAGGGGGGAATAAGCTAAATTACCCCCCTGGCTCGAAAAATTCTGAAAGTTCCCCCCTGAGGTCGAAGCTAAAAATAGACAAAATGGCGGCCGCCCGAAGCGCGGCCATGTTTTTCCGCCATTTTTTGGGTAATTTGGTCGAAATAACTGGATTTAAACTGAATTAAGAACAATTTAAGCTTAATTTAGTCGAAAAACATCGAATTTAGACCGAAAATAGCTAAATATCGGCCATTTTCGACTTTTGGGCGCCATTTTTGGTCCGCCATCTTGGAAAAAGTGCGCCATTGTTCCCCCTCCTAATTCCCCCTAAGGTCGAAGCCAAAAATTCCCACTCCTAGTTCCCCCTCCTAAATCGGCCGACCTTGCCCATGTCTGCTATTTAAAGGACTTTAATTTTAGTGTTGAACTAATAAATGTATCTATGACAATAAACCTTATCTGTTTGCTCAATCATTAGTCTTTAATGCCACTCCCAAATGTTGTTCCTAACCACTAGGTTGAATATTTGTCCAATGATGAGATAAATATAATTGAACAAGATGAGATTGATCGACCTCAGCCTAATCAAAATAACCATGTTTGGGGACCTCAGCATGAGCTTGAAAATGAGGTAAGGAAACAGTGAACAAGGTATCGAGAGAATTAAGTCACATTGGATAGCAAAATAGGAACTTTTTCAAAAGGTTAAATTAAATTAATACCTGGAAAATTAAAATGATTAATCTAGAACGTATTATCAAGATTATATCTATAAACTGTAATTAAAGCAAAGAATAATTTCTTTACTTATCCTGCAAACAATTTTTAAAATAATGGATAATCCAAACCCTTGATATTTTTGATTGATAAAATCAAATCCAAAGTACAATTAATTTCTGAACAAAACACTTCTTGCAAATGTCATCAAAAGAGATTTCAGTTAAATAACCATGGTAACATGATAATGGTTTCTATTAATTCCTTTGTCGATCTAATCTAGGTGACATTTTTTTATTACTTACAATTTTATTGTATATTTTTATATACTGTTTAATTGTTGATTTAAAATTACGAAAATCCTATAATAAAGTGACCATGGTCAACCCAATGAATTATAGCTATGAAAATAACTTCAAAGTACTTTCCGAAATAGGAAAAGGTGGTTTTGGCAAAGTGTACAAGGTACAAGACAGGATAGACGAGCAAATATACGCAATTAAGGTCATTGAAGATTTTGGGCAAGGTAAGTAAATTTTTCTCACGAAATTGTCTAGATTAAATCACATACGCCATTTGATAAGGTTCTGGAACCCAAACAATTGAAAAAATTCTTCGCGAGGTCAAAATCTTGGCCAAAATGAATAGCGAGAAAGTTGTCAGGTACAATCACACCTGGATTGAAAACAACTGTCTATACATCAAGATGGAATTTTGCCATGGCAATTTGAGTAGTTTGATCAAGAGCAAACCTTTCCTATTTGACAGAGAAGAGGTCGAGCCGTTGGATGTCCTCGAGTACTATATAAGTTGCAGGATATTCGAGGATCTATTGAAATGTGTGCAGTATTTGCACGAATCTATTCCTCCGGTTATTCACAGGGATATAAAACCTGAGAATATCCTAATATCAAAAAATCATTTAATGAATTGCTTGAAGATCGCCGATTTTGGCCTGGCTACTTCGCACGAAATGACCAAGATGGCTCACACGAGCAACATTGGAACACAAAAATATATGGCTCCGGAATTGTCCAGGAACGATTACAATACAAAGTCAGATGTTTATAGCCTTGGTCGAATTGCTGAAGAATTATTCCAGATTTTCATAAACAGGTTCACCTTTTTTCAAAATAACTTGGTTATTTAAATTTTTACCTTTTCAGGAATGAGCAAAAAATCAAACCTTATCTGAAAGATAACTATAGCAAACTGAACGAGATAATTTTTTCTATGCTCGAGAGTGTTCCAGTCAACAGACCCACGTGTTGTGAAATTCTGAGTAAGTTTGGAAGTTTTCAACTGAGACATGAACAATTGAAGAAACACCCAGAATTTGAGGCAATGTGTGAAAATGCCAAGGAAATTATTGATAAAGATTCTATTGGATCGATTATCCTTGCTTTTCTATCTGACTTGGAAGGAAAAACTGACCTTGACCATCACCAAGAAGAAACTGTTGGAAATCTGCTAAATAAAACAGAGAGTGTAGTAGATACTACTGTTCCTGATAAACCTGAATCAGTGGAAAAAGCTGACATGGTCAAAAAAGGATTAAAATCTAATATTGTCAAATTACCACGGTATTTTTTGAATTACCTATTTAATTACAAATACCAAAACTATTATCAAGAGATCTGTCAAATTGGCCAAGGTAGATATGGCAAAGTGTACAAGGTCAAAAACAGACTAAGCAGACAAGTTTTTGCTATCAAAATAGTTGAATTGGACAAAATTGATAAAGGTAAAAAAATATTAAATAAGAAATAAAACTCAATTTTTTAATTGAATCTTGGTTAGATTTGACCAAACAGTTACGAAGCCAATTGAAGACCATGATAGAATTATTAACAATTTTTGGCAATTATGAGAAACCTAAATATAAGAACCTTATTGGATACTATTGCACCTGGGAGGAAAACAATTGCATATTCATAAAAATGGAATATTGCCAAGATAATTTGGAAAATGTGATCAAAAATAAACCATTTGATTTTTGCCGCAAGAAAATTGATCCTTTGGATTCTATAGAGTACTATGTTAGTTGCTGTATATTCGAAACTCTTATCAAGGGCATTCAACTTTTGCACGAATCATACCCTGTTATAGCACACGGAAGACTTAAACCAAGTAATATTTTGATTTCAAAGACCTGGCTCAATATTAATACAATAAAGTTCAATGCCATGGATCGTGAAGTCAGTCTTTTTGAGTCTATCGGTCTATTCAAGAGCGAGGCAAACACCAAGTCAGATATTTATAGCCTTGGTCAAATTGCCGAATATTTATTCCAAATTTTTATTAGCATGTAATATTTTTTTTATCTTGATTAACTTAATTATAATATCGAATTATTTTTCAAAGTTCCGGGAGTAATCAAAATATCAGACCCGAACTAGCTGATAAATACGATAACTTGACCAAGATTATCTTCTCGATGCTTGACCTGAGGCCTGAACGAAGGCCCACATGTGCCGAAATTCTGAACAAGTTCAAAACCTGTAAATATAGCGAGGAGGATTTGAAGAAGAATCGAGGTTTCATGGAAGTTCTTAACAATGTGATTGACAATGTAGATGAAAACTCAATCATCCATGATTATTTGACCGCTTTGAAATTGTATCCACTAAAAGAGGATTTATCAAAGAATTTAAAGAGTGTCCCCGATAAGTTTTTCAAAATAGCTTGCAATCCAATCGAATTGACCGGGGAACGAATTGGTAGATTATTCAATGAACAAACAGGTGACAAATTTGGTGAAATTATCGGTTGGGTTATAGTATCAGTACTAATTTTCATCATGATAATTTTTCATAAATCATTTTTATTGAGCGATGAGGTAATGTTCTCAATAATCGGGGTAACATTTGCCGGGATAACTGGGGAACGGTTTGGTGCAGTTATCGGGGAAAACATGTCCCACCTATTGGGTTGTCGAATCGTTAGTTTGATCGGAGCAATATATTTTGCATTTTTAGGGCTAGAATATGGCATTGTAATTGTTGAATGTTTGTTGATTTTAATCTTTATCAAGATCGGGATAAAAATCAGGGCGGGGATAAGAAAAATTGCAAGATATTTTGAATGCAGCCAAATATGGGTCATACTTTTTATAATAGTTTCCATCCTGATTATGTCTAGATACCAAGTTGAACAGAGTTGAATTTTGCTAAACATTTCAATTTGATAACACTAAATATTTTTTTGACTTATCCCGCAATAGGCTAATATCTTTTTGGGCTTTCCGAGCGGTTCTTTTTCAGCTTGTTAACTAGTATAGTTTAGTTTAGCGTAATCTTGTTATTTTGTTTCTTTTTTACAGTTATTTAACTACCTTGCAACTATCATAAAATGTTTAAGAGCAAAATATTTAATGGTTGATAGCATTCAATGCGACTTAAATTCTTTTATTTTTATAAGGAAACCAATAAATTGCTAGGTACATTTTAACCAAAATGAATATGAGCTAGGTAATTTATTTCTGTAAAAACTGTACATTAAATTATTGAAAATTTTAAAACTTATCTAAAAAAAGACTAATGATTTTGGTGGCCAAAGTACTGAAACTCTCAATATTAATTTGCCATCTTAAATAAAATCATCAAGTTAAAATTCTTGGAATAAACTTCAGTGACATATACTCTAATTATTTTTAAGTAATATAAATTTTGAGATTGAAATTAGCATGGTTCAAGGCTGTAATTTAAACATTAAATAATATTTTGATTTATCCTGAATAAAAATTTTATTTTCGGTCTTTCCAATGTCCTATTATTTTAAAGTTTAAATTTTAAACTTGTTTAAAATTTAACCAAGTAAAAGCCAAGGAAAACCCTGGTCGGTCTTTTTGAGAAGGTGTTTCTTATTCATGAAAATTTCAAGAAAGTGATGAATAGTTAATTGTTTTAAAAACTGTAATTAAGTTAATAAATATTTCTTTGATTCAAATCCTAATAAAATAAAGGTAATTGGTAATTCAATAATACAAATAATCAATTAATCAATTGTTCGCTTGATAATTTTGATCAGGAATAATCTGTAATTAATGGAATAAGTTTTTGATTCATCATTCAAGTTAAATTCATGACAATTGGGAACGATAACTACGTTGAGGTTTTATTTTGGTCCTGATCAAAATTATTTATAACTCTATTCTTGGTATTTAATTATTCGCGAAATTATCTTGCAAAATGTTTACTTAATAATTAGAACATAGCATATGATTTTTTGAACTTGCAAATAGTTTATTGGTTTTAAGGTTCTAATAATTAATGCATAAAATAATATATTGATTTATCCATCAAATAATTATCAGCATAATGGGTAACATTAAATCGCAAATTTTGTTTGACAAGAATATTTCCAAATTTTTATCTTGTCTACTGATTATTCACACCTTTAATTTCAAGATATAATTGTCTTGGTGAAATGATTTTTCAATTTTACCTTAACTTTGGTGTCAATTGTTTTATTAGGATATTATACAATAGAAAACAGTTTCAATATTTTTGTGTTAAAGACTGTAATCATAGCATTAAAAATATTTTTGACTTTTTGAGAAAAAGATAATTAACTTATTGGGTAACAGAAAAAAATTTATATTTTTACCATGTTTTTCCATATTTTCAAAGATGTAAATTTTTAAAATGTTAATTTTATTTATTCAAGTTGTCACAGCCTTAAATTTGTTTGGATAGATTATGAATTTTACTTTTGCTTTCGAAATTTATAAACAAGATTGCATGGTAAAATATTTTGTTTGAAAATTGTAATAAAATTTTTGATTTTAATTTTTACCTTCTGTCAAATATACAAAAATATTGATGGAATGTGAAAACATGTGATTTATATTTTTTCACGTGTATTCCAAGTTTAAAGATTAAAAATATACCTAGCTATCAATAAAGTCAATATTTTTAGCATGTTTTTAGGTCTTATCAGTTGAAATTATTAAGCAGGAAAAATTTGAGCCAGTTTATATTGTTTTATCCAAACTGTAATTATTATTTTGTGTATATTTTTTTACTTATCCTGGGATAGTTTATTATTATTTGGACTGAGAACAAAATAATTATTACTAGGGTTTTTTAAATAGGAAATTTTAATCTTTATTATTAGAAATTATCTTGCAAATAGTTCTGTAATATTATGTTATTTTGTTGACCAAACTGTAAACTAATCGTTCGATTATTTTTTAAACTATCTTGCTTGTAGTTCCCAGTATAATTGGATTTTTCATTTTTATCTTTGATTTCAATATAAAATTTTACTCATGGTTAAATGTTTTTTCAAATGATTCTTAGAAAGTGTATCATTTGTTTGATTAGAATATTATTCAATAGAAAACATTTTCAGTATTTTTATGTTTAAGACTGTAATCATTACATTAAATAAAATTTTGACTTATGGTACAAAACAGAGATTATTTGCTGGGAAACAGTAGAACACCCATGTCATTTTTCAATCTTATTTTCTAAGTTTTTGAAGTTAATGCAAGGTTAAAATCAGATGACATTATCAAAACATGGTATTTATATTTTATAATGAGAATAAAAGATTGGGAAATGTGTTACATAAACAGGAATTTGGAGAAACTTTAGCATGTTAATTTTTTTGAAAACTGTAATTAACGCGATAAATATTTCTTTGATTCATTCTCTAATCGAATAATTTTAATTTGGTTGTCATTAGAAATCATCTTGATCAAAATTTTTGTGGAATTTGATTTATATAATAATATCGCCTTGGACAAGATGTTGACTGTCAGTCATTCCTTTTTCAGCCTGTTTAAAAAGTTTAGAATACCAAGATCAATTGTTTAGTTTAGAATACAAGTCTAGAAGTGAATTAATCTAGGAAAATTAATTTAACAGATACATGAACTGGGTAACAAGGACTTTGTTCATAGACTGTAATAAAATTGTTAAATATTTCTTAAATTTAATTTTTAATAAGAAATAATTATTTGGTTCAAACAAAAGAGGAACTTTTGAAACAATCTACTTTTAATTTTTTTGAAATTTTGTTTCTTGATCAAAAATGTACCAATAATTGTATTTATATAAAATAATATGACGCAAAAATGCCCAAGATCTTTGTATTTGAGTATTAAGGATTTATTTCTTCTCCTAAATGGCAGTTTTTAAATATTTTATTCGTAAATTATATCATTGTAAATATTACCAAGTTAACTGATAGGATATTACATGATTTGTTTTAAAGACTGCAATCATAGCATTAAATATTTCTTTGACTTATCCTGCAATAAAAAATTTATATACTGGCGAAGGGTAGGACCGATAATTATTTTCATCAAGAGATATCGAGTGTTTAAAAAGTATAATCTACTTGTTAATTTACTAAGTACCTTGCTATTATCATGAAATACTGATTTATTTAATTTTCATGGAAAATAGTAAATTTCTAGGTACATTTAAAACAATATGTGCTTGGTAATTACTTTTGGTAAAAACTGTAATTAAGTCATTAAAACATTTTAAATTTATCTTTCAAAAAAAAGATTTCTAATTTTGGCAGCCAAGGAAAGCTTCCAATATTATTTTGCAACTTTAATCATATTAACAAGTTAAAATTCTTGGAAAAACTTCAATGACATACTCTTATACAAATATACTCATATTATTATTGTTAAGTGATATTAAGATAGAAATGTTGAGATTGAAATTAGAATCGTTCAAGGCTGTAATTTAAACATTAAATAATCTTTTGATTTATCATGCATAAAAATTTTATTTTCGGCAATTCTTATTCTTATTCGGCCTAGTCGAAACTATCTCTATGAATTTGCGATGAGCTCTTGGCAATACAAGTTTTTTAACATTGCAAAATAGGTATCATTTTTCAATATTTTTTTAAGTTTTAGAAGTTAAGAATGCAAGGTTAAAATCAGTTGAAGTTATCGAAACATCTTGGAGAAAAACTGTTTTAATTTGTTTTTATTGCAAGCTGTAATCACAAGTTTTTAACCAATGATGGAAAAGAATGTAAATTTGCTGGATTAGAAAGGATGTGTATTATTTTATATCATGCTCTAGTTACGGTTAGGTTTTATTTTGGTCCTGAGCAAAATTATTTATAACTGTATTCTTAGTATTAAGTTATTCGCAAAATTGTCTTGCTAAATGTTTACGTAATAATTGGAACAAATAATTCAATACGAATTTTTGAACTTGCAAATAATTTATTGGTTTAAGATTCTAATAAACTGTAATTAATGCATAAAATATTATTTAAATTTAACCATCAAATAATGTTTAGAAAAATGGACTGTACAATTCCGTAAATTTTGTTTGACAAGAATTTCTAACTTGTTATCTTGTCTTCTGATTATTGATTCACAACTTTTATTTCAAAATAAAATTATTGTCTTGGTGAAATGATTTTTCAATTTTGGTATAATTTTTTTAATAGGATTTTATAGAAAACTGTTTCAATGTTTTTGTGTTCAAAGTTCAAATTTTTAAAATGATAATTTTATTTAATCAAGTTGGCAAAGCATTAAATTATCATGGATAGATTATGAATTTTTCTTTTGATTTCGAAATTTATAAACAAGATAGCATGGTGAACTATTTTGTTTGAAAACTGTAATAAAATTTTTGAATTAAATTTTTACCTTTTGTTCAATAAAATAAAATATTGTTGCAAGAGGAAAAACTGTATTTATTTTTCTCTCATGTGTTCCAGTTTTAAAAATTCCAAAATATACCTAGTTGTCAATATTTTTATCATGTTTTTAGGTTTTATGAGTTGAAATTGTTAAGCAATAGATATTTGAGCATGTTTATAATAATGTTTTCTTAAACTGTAATCGTAACATTGTATAATTTTTTGACTTATCCTGCAATAGTGTAATATTGCTTTGGGCGAGATGATGAACTTGAAATTATTTTTTTCAGCCTATTTACCAAGTTTTGAATACCATGCTCAATTGTTTAGTTTAGAATTCAAGTCTACAATTGAATTAATCTAGAAAACATAATTCAATAAAAACATGAGCTGGGTAATAAGGACTTTGTTTAAAGACGGTAATAAAATTGTTGAATATTTCTTAAACTTAATTATTAATTAGAAATAATTATTTGATTTATCAAAGGTTATTGTTTTGATACCATCTACTATCAATTTTTGTAATTTCGTTTCTTGGTCAAAAATTTACAAATATTTGTATTTCTAAAAGCCAAAGTGACTCAAATTTGACCAGGATTGATATTTATAAATAGTTGAATGTTAGGAATTTATTTCTGCGCTTAAATTACAGTTTTTAAATTATTTATTCTTAAATTAATTCATTGTGAATATTGCCAAGTTAACTGATAGGATATTGCATGATTTTTGTTAAAGACTGCAATCATAGCATTAAATATTTTTTTGACTTATCCTGGAATAAAAATTTTATATAATGGGCAGATCCCTCACGACCGTTTACTTTCACCAACAGTTTATGATTGTTTAATAAGTATAACCATGCTAATTAATATAGTTATCTTGCCACTATCACTATAAGGGCTAAACATTTAAGAGTTGATAAGAGTTAATTTACTTAATTTTCATATCGAAACCATTAAGTATCTTGGTACATTTAAAACAATATGAGCTTGGCAATTATTTTAAAGGCTTTCAAATATAATTTTGCCAATTTTCATTAAATTAACAATATAGAATTCTTGGAAAAACTTGGACTTATATTCTAATTATTGTTAGGGGATATTAAGATATAAATTTTGAGATTGAAATAAAAATTGTTTAAGATTGTAATTAAAAGGTAAAATAATTTTTGATTTATCCTGAATGCAATTTTTACGTTTGGAAATCTCCTAAGGCTTGGTTTTTAACAAGAGTGTATGAGTGTGAAACTTTTTATTTAGTTACATAATGTATCGATAATTAACTTGCAATCTATTTTATACATTACTTCGTCAATTAGAGCAAGTATAATTATAACATCTACATTTTTGAAATAAATAATTTGAAAATTATAAACTGTAATGAAAGTATAATATAATTTTTTTATTTATCTAGCAAATTATCGTCATAATAATGGGGACGACAAAAACGAAATTTTTTTTGCAAGAATATTTTTGAAATACATTTGTTAATAGTTTACAATGAGTTTGGTTTAAATCAGAGTCAAATTTGCATTTCAAGATAAAATTTTTATCTTGGTTAAGATGATATCCAACATATTATGATGTTTATCTCATTTGTTTGATTAGGATATTATACTATCAAAAACTGTTTAAGACTGTAATCATAACATTAAATAAATTTTGAATTTATCATGCAAAAGATTACTAATTTAATGGATTAAATGCTAATCATTATTATTTTTATCATATTGCCAAGTTATATAATTGAAAATATCAAGTTATCAAGAAAATAATGGTCAGAAATGTGTAACACTAGCTGAGAAAAATTTATTTAATCAAGATACTTTTAAAGTTGTAAGCTCATCCCCCGATTATTCTTCAAATTATCTTGCTTTTAGTTTCCAATATTATTGGGATTGAATCGATAAGATTTGATTTTGCATTAACACCTTTGAATTCAAGATAAAATAGTCATGGTGAAATGATATTTCAATTTATTTTTACTTTATTCTCATTTGTTTGATAGGATTTTATAGAAAACTATTTCAGTGTTTTATTTTAAAGGCTATAATCCAGACCTAGCCAAGGGGGGGGAATAGCCCTTTTTCCCCCCCCTGACGGAAAAAATTCTGAAAATTCCCCCCTGAGATCGAGGCAAAAAAATGTCAAAATGGCCATTTTTTCCGCCATTTTTCGGTAATTTGGCCGAAAAACTGGATTTAAACCAAATTTAGGACAATTTAAGCATAATTTAGTCGAAAAACATCGAATTTAGACCGAAAATA
>JAQIXV010001009.1:0-12975 GCA_034700625.1 Tectocepheus velatus
ATTATTCTCTTCTGTTCCGATTTATCTGCGATCGACGTGTCGTCCAACTGTTGGACCAATTGTTTTGAGTGACGATTGATTTCGACGATAATCACTGAATAGGTGTCGATTTCGAGTTCAATTGCTTTTTGTTTTGTCAACAGTTTTATGGCTGTATTTGAGTCCTTTCCGTAGTCACTACTATTGAGAATATTGAACTTCTCATTCATCCACGACTCGACTTCTATGGCTTCAGACAATAATTGCTGTACTTTTAGAGAAGTTTCCAACAATTTCTTCCTTTCGACCACCAATTGCTTCAATTGATTCCAATTATCCCTCAATTCATTGCATTTTGATTCAATATTCTCTGATCTGAAATGTTTTTCTTTAATAAGTTCTTCGCCTTTGGATAAAGTCTTCTGTATTTGTTTTTCGTGTCCCTCCACTTCTCGCTCCAGATTTTGTTTGAATTTCTTAATCATATTCTGAGCGTCAGTCAGATTATGGCCACAAGTCTTGGAATTGGCGGAAGGCATGTGTTCTCTAATCCACTGAAGCTCTGCATTGATCTCAAACTCTAATTCATAGAATTTAAACGATTCCAAGAGTTTTAGTTTCCTCTTCTCCAATGGTTTCTTCATTTTGGCGAAACTTTCGCTCACCGTATGGCATGCGTTGAGTATATTCTGTCCGTCGAAATGGTTTTCTGCCATTTCCTCTCCCGTTTGGATGAGATCCGAGATCTTCTTTTCCCACATTTCGACTTCACTTTCGACCGCCAAATGTTTTTTAATCAATTCCTTACAACTCCTCAAATCGGTTCCCATTTGGTCAGAGTTGACACTTGTGTCCAATTCATCTAATCTTTGTTCAGCCCTTTCAACGGTCTTATTATATGTCAACTGATTGTAAGCCTGACGTAAGTGTTTCCCTTTGGAGTCACTTAACGAACACAATTGGATCCACTGATCGCCAATCGATTGGACGATAGCTTTGATCTCTTCGCTGGCAAAGTGTGAGTTCGATATCAATTCCTCCGCTTTCTGTCTAATGTCTGAGAGTCGGCTCTGATTCGCTGCCAACTCTGCCTCAAAGGCCTCATGTTTTTGGACTTTTCTCTCCATATTCTGTAAGTCTTTATACGACTCGTCGTTTGCGACTTTCATTTTGTCTGAACACCAACTCTGGAAGTCTTCTGCGTCTGCCTTCAGCTCCTGATAGTCGAGAGCGTCGTTCAGCAGTTGTTTTCTGATGAGAGCCTTCTCTTTGACGCCAACTCTTCTTTCAATGACTTGTTTTCTCTTTGAGTCGATATTAACCGAATCGTAATGTTTTGCGTCAATGAGTTTCTCCGCCATATCGTTGAATACATGGAGTCTCTCGTCCTGTGCTAATAGAGTGGCGATGAAGTTGTCGTGTCTTTTGATGAGAGCCTCGACGTCGTCGAGAGTCAAACCCAAGTCATCGAACTCTAAGAACGTGAGGTGAGAGTTCGTCAAAGTGTCCAATTGGTCCGCCTCTTGATTAAAGATCATTAGATCTTTGCATTGACGCAACCAATTGTTCTTCTCCTGCCATCCCCTATGTATGGCGTCCTGTTCTTCGTCTAATTCTTTGAGAATGGGTAACACCTCTTCGTTTCCCATTTGTTTAATCAATTGTTTGCCCAAAAGTCTTAAGTCATTAAATTCTTCATTTTTGGCGGCGATTTCTTTCCCCAAATCTTCGTGTCTTTCGAGTAAGTGTTCGACAGTCGCCACGTCTTTCGCCAAATTGATGTCATCGCTGTTCAGCGACTGTTTGACGTCACCTCTAATCCAATTCAAGAGATCGTGAGCCGAGTTCTTGAGGACTTGTAGTCCGAGTGATTCATCGAGTTTTGCGCGCCTTTCGTTAGCCTTTTCCTTAACCTTTTCCCAGATCTCTGCCAATTGGTTTTGACGTACGGCAACTGTCTGTCTCTCCATAGGATACGAAGATTTGACCGAATCGGCTAACATCACAACTTTATTGAACTTCTCTTCGACGGGCGCCAACTCTCGCTCTACATTGTCGTGACGTCTAAAAAACAGAATTAATTAATGTCTGACCCCTTACCCCAAAAATGTATTACCTGTGCAACGCCTGAACCGTTTTGAGATCCTTCCCGAAGTCACCCCCGTCTTCGATTTTCTCGAGCTTTTCGAGCATCCATTCGGCCGTTTCATCGCAAGTGGTGTTAAACATCTCAACAGTTGTCAGTCCCTCGACATTCTTCCCCAACTCAGTCATCAAACGATTCAATTTCTCCCATTTCTTATGGATTTGGTTCTGTCTCTGTTTGATGGCAGAGGAGTAGTGTTGAGCTCTACCGCAAGTGAACTCATTGGCCATCTTATCGATGTCGTCAAGTCGTGACCGATTGGCCGAAAGCTCTGTAATGAAGTTCTCGAACTTCTTCTCCAACTTCTCGATGGGATCCGTGAGGTTCTTCTGCTCCTGATATTGGCTCTTCTGCTGCTGATAGTCATGAGTCGTGTCGACCATCGCTTTCTCCGTGTCTTTAATCCAAGACTCGAATGCATCGCATTCTCTATTGAATCGGAACAGTTGAATGGCGTCCTCCAAATACTGGCGCCTTATTTTGCAAGACTCTATCAACTCATCGAAAGCTGAGTTAATGTTTTTCTTGCGCTGTTCGACACTTTCCGCGTCGCAGATAATACTGAGCCGTCGCTTACTATTCCTTTTGTTAGGTTTCTTCGACTTCTTGAGCGGACGTTTGACTCTTTGCTTTTCCCAGACTTTTATCGGTTTTTTCACTAATTTTTTCACAACTTTTGGTTCAATCTCTCGGACATAAGTCGCCGGAACAAAGCCATCCCTTCGCTCCCGTTCTTTGCGGACACTCCACCAGTCGTTGTTTGTCTTTTGCAGGAGAATCAGATTCTCTCCTTTGCCGACAGCGAACCCGTCCTGTCCTGTGAACGGGTAGAGAGCCATCACTTGAGGTAAACGTATCTCTTCAACAACGTCTTGAATCACTTCCTTTTCAACTAATTCTTCGACCCATTCATCTGTTTTGCTGTCCAACTCATCGATATCTCCACCGCCGGCAGCGGTGGCCGCGGAGAAGGCGTCGCCACATATCATAAAAAGCGAAGCGATTCCCGATTTGAGCATTTTGTCGGACTGTGTATTGAGTCGTTTGATATCATTCTCATAAGCGCTTATCTCACTCTCGAGGCGAGAGTGTCTCTGAAGGAGAGCCAGAGCTGAGGGTTCGTCTTTGCCATAGTCTTCAGAAGTGACAAGCTGCATTTTCTCCTTCATCCAGGACTCGGTTTCATTGGCGTCCGCGTGATATTGAAACGCTTCGATGGCGTCCGACAGCTGTTTGCTCTTCTGGTCGGCCAACTCATGCAGTTTATCCCACTGTACGGTCAGACTATCGATTCTGGCCTTAATGTCGTCACATTCCGGGTGTTTGTCTTCAAGCAATTTGTTGCCGGAATCGATAACTTTCTTCAGTCGATTCTTATGGGCTTTAATTTCCGTCTCCAAAACTGAATGCTTTTGTTGTAATGAAATGACACCCAAAAGGTCTTTAGAGGGAAGGATCGC
The DNA here is from genome assembly GCA_034700625.1 of Tectocepheus velatus. Taxonomy (NCBI): domain Eukaryota; kingdom Metazoa; phylum Arthropoda; class Arachnida; order Sarcoptiformes; family Tectocepheidae; genus Tectocepheus; species Tectocepheus velatus. The sequence continues at coordinate 3,586 of JAQIXV010001009.1, forward strand.
CTGACAGATGCGCTGTCGCTCCGATAAAGTGGCCTCTTCTTCCTCGACGTCCTGAACGAACTGATAGTAAGAACGGGTTTCGTCTAATTTAAATCTTTTAAGTTTTGCCAATTCTTTAAGTTTTAAGTATTCGTTGTTAAGAGTCTCCAATCCTTTGACAAGAAGTGGAGCTTCTTTTTTGATCAATTGGATGGCATCTGAGTTATCGTCGCTCAGCATAAGGTTTTTAGATATGTTATTGAGTTTTCTGATAGTCTCTCCTTGAGATGTGATGTGAGCCTCCAAAAGGGTGTGTCTCTGAAGCAGGTCTTCGACACCCAACAGATGCTGTACAACAACTTTGGCGTCAGATGAGAGGCTTTTCTCCATTTCTTTAATTTCGTTTCTAATGGTATCGACTTCTCTGAGGGACGACATAAGACTCGAGGCTGCGTTCAGATTGTTTTGATGTTGTTTAAGTAAATCCAAGAGTTGCTGCCATTCGTAAGTGATTTGCTGTTCTCTGGCTTTGATTTTGTCTTTTGAGTGATAGTTGCCATCAATGAGTTCCTGTGCCATAACGGCTAAGCTCTTGAAACGTTCACTTCTGGCCAATATGTCGGCGCTAATGGCCTCATGTTTTTTAACAGTGGCCTCGACTTGAGTTAAATTACTGCCATATCGGGGATCACTTAACACTTGAATCATTTCTTTGACGTAACCCTCCCTTAAGACACTCTTCCTCTCGAAACTGAAGGCAAGGTTTTCCAGTTTCTCCAATCGGACGAACTCTTCGCGAAGAGTCACTTCTCGTCTGTATTCAGCCTTTTCAAGGGCTGTCCACCCCTTTTCGATGTCGTGGACGTGTTTTCCGTCGGGGGGCGAATACAAGGGTTGTCCCAAAGACTTCATTTTAGTCTGAATATTGAAGAGAAGGGCTTCGATTTCAGATCTTTCCATATATTTGGGCGGCTTTTCAACAGTTCTGTATTCCTTGAATTTCAAGAGCTCTCTCTGTATGCCATCCAAACTGTTGGGCAGTTTCCTGTCCTCGAGTTCAATGATCTTCATTTGGATCCAATTCAATAAATTAGTGGTAAATAACTCGTAATTGAGTTGACTTCTGTCGATATCAATGAGTTGAGCGATAATATTGGCTATTCTTCGGCCGCCTTTCATCTCAATATTCATTTTGGCGAAAGTGTGATAATATGAGGAGACGTACGTTAGGACAGACTTCTCGTCGGGTTTGGCGGTGTCTACGTCTTCGGCGTCCAACAGCTTTGAAACCCCTAAATCTTTTTGGGCGACATCGAAGGCATTGTTCAGAGTCTCGATATGGTTGGAAGGGTTCAGAGCGTTGTAATTGATTAGGTCTGGTCTGTGGGCGTGAATCAGGGCGTTGAACGCCATACCCGACCGCCAGCTTTGGGTGAAGTCTTTCACTTCGACGTATGGATATCCGGCAGTTTTTCTTTGGCACCAAAGAAGTAGGGCTTCCTTCGCGTGTTTCTTCTCAGAGCTCTCTTCATCCACTTCTATCTCAATGTCTTGGATTTGGAACCGAAGTATTATTGTCCACAAAAGGCCCAGAATTAAGCGTTTATTGCCGTCAACTATATCTTCGGCTCCGATGCTCTCCAATCGAACCTAAAACCAGATTTTGTTTGAGATTTTTGTGGACTAAAGGGTTGACTATTGACTATACCTTTGTGTGGAGAAAAGCGAGACTTTTATTGACGTTTTCAATCTTATGAACTCTCATTTTGCCGTTATTTGGTTTTCCCAATTTTTCGCCACTAATTACTTCCAAAAGTTTCAGTAATTTTTTTCCGTCCGACAGATCTGTGAATATGTCGTCGACTTCCATACGGGCCTATCATTTGTCAAAAATGTTTTGTTTAAATGTTTTGACAGAAACTAATTCAAAGTCTTAAGAAATGAATAAAGATTTTAATCTTTTTAATGAAGTTCTTATACATTCTGTATATTAAATTGTTCTTAAAGAATGTGCTGCATTATGTGCATGCTAATTTTGTTAATAGCTTTGAGTGTATTGTTGCGAAATAATAGTCTGATAGCCTTTGGGAAGAATTCCCGAAATACCACATTTGACGGACAGGTTTTCATTGAGTGCTTTGTTTCGCTTTAAATTGGTTTTTAAAAATTGAGATGAAATGGAAATAGTGTTAAATGTGTTCACAAATTGCTTTTTTAAGAGGAAAGTCACACCTATTTGTTTGCACTCAAGTATTACAAATGATTCAATAGAATTGCAAATAAACTAATCTAGATTATTTTGCGAATAACTCAATTCATATCGAGATTATTCATTACAAAAGTATTCAGACTTTTGTCTCAAATATAATCAGTCTCTTTGAGGGGGAATTTGCAGTGAATTCACCAAAAGTTAAACATTTTTAACATTTAATAATAGAAATAAAAATATTTAATCGATTTCTCTAATCGTTTGTTCAATAAAAACATAATTGAATTGAAATTTTTTGAATGACTCTGAGATTAGATAAAGTGCTTCAAATGCTAATTGAGTGAAGTCTCCAAAAAAAAATGTAAAAATTTTTATTCATTTATTTTTCTGATATCTATAATAAAGTTTTTTCCGCCATAAGTCACAACCAAAATATTATATTAACTGATCTCTACTTAACAATAATTTATTGCCAGAAATGTTATATAAAATGATATTTTCATTGATATTTTGTTTGACATTCTCTTATGATTTCGTTATTTACTTTAAGTTGTTTTTTGCACATAAGTCGACAAAACAAATATTAGCAAGATAAAATCATAGAGTGCCGGCTTATTTCCAAAGAAAACATTCCTCTAAATCGGAGCTTAACTTTGAAATAATCTGAAGAAAATTTTTAGCAAAACTAATGATAATTATAATTAATTGTTTTATTTTCGTTTGACTTCAATATTAGATAAAAAGTCATTGAATTTAATGCAAATTCGGTAAACATTTTGGAGAAAAACAAATAAATTTTTAAAAAAGATTTTAATCGTTTGGGAAAACAAAATATTAAACTCAAATAAAAAGTTGAAATATTGGCTAAAAAATAGGAATTCATATTAAAATCGGTCAACACCTTAATATCCTTGATAGTGTTGAGGGGAAAAATAGCTATAAATTGAATGAACCAGGGTTGACAAACCCACTTTAATAACACCCATCTTACAGCTCACACCTAACAGTTATAAAAAGTTTATCTAAACTTATTTGAAAAAGAAATTGAACCAGTACAGTAGAGTAAAGTTCTACCACGTGGTGCAAATGTTTGAGAAAAGGGTCAAATTTACAGACAAGTCACTGAAGGGCACGACTGAAGCCGAGCTCTCAGTTGTTTAAAATGCATCAAAACTCCCACAAAAAGCTCTGATTTGAAGCTATTTTACCGGTTTTTTAATGAACTAAATATTACCACAAAAAGCAAATCATAGCTCAAAAATGTCAAACTTTTTTTGGGTTAAAATATGGAATTTCAAAGAAATATTAGATGACCATGCACAAATGACACCTGTTCTAACATGATAATTTAAAATAAATAGCTGTCATGTCTTTGAGGGCACTCCTCATATGCTTAACCCCATAATAACTCATATTATTTGGTCATTAATTTTGAGGCAAAAAAACAACTGATTTGTTGTTATGTTTGGAAAAAATGCAAAACAAAAGTCTAAAACATATGTTATTTGACAAACCTTTTGGAGGAATGAGTCCATCCATTTTGTGAATGTCTTCTTCTGGATGTGAAGCCTCTCCTCCTGAAGAGCTTTAATGCGGTTAAACTCAAACTTATAGCTGTCCTCTCTTTGAGTCATTTTGGATGTTAAGACTTTTTTGGTACAAAAACAATAAATTTTAGGCCATTTTTAAACATAAAAACATAAAAACAATTAATAAAACTATGATTTGAAACAAAAAACTTTTGTTTGGATTAAAAACAAATTAGAAATGATTTAATGTTTGGATGATTTAAGTGAAGAGTTGTCTGACTGTCTGACTATCAAAACTATTTGTCAGCCATTTTGAAAAAACTATTACAAACTGTATCTCAATATTCATTTAATGCATTTTCACGACTCACTACTCATTCAATGCTATGTTTAAAGAGAAATATGTTTAGAGAATTGTTTTCAAATTGTTCTGCCGATCATCTATTCGAGACTTTGAAGTGACCAAGCTAGTTCACACCACTCTAACCATCAAAATTAGTTTATTTAACAACCCAGCTTGGCTTTTACCTCGACATATAAACTTTTCCCAGATATTTTCCTCACAAAATTCTAAGATTAAAAATTCTATAAACTTTGTTCAAAAAAGTTTTGAAAAGTTGAAAAACAATTAAATTTTTCGATATTCAATTTTTGAATGACCTTGATCATATTGAAAAATCAAAACTACATCGGAATAACGCCTGACTGAGCTAATAATCTTGGCTATTGGTATTTAATTAAGGTTCATTCAGTCAGTATGAACACCGGTTCCCCCAAAACCGTGACATTCTTGGCTCCAAATGTGAGCCCTCAGGCGTTCGCCACTTATCTGATAGTTATGTTGTAATTGGAAGACATCGACAATTATCTCACATTCCATTAATGCCTGAAGACTTAAAGTGTCATTGCTACAATGCTACAATATTGATTTTCTATTCAAAATTAACCTAGGTGTCGTGCGTTTACAACTTTTTTATAAATAGACTATCAATTCATGTAAAAGTATTATATTGTCCCTGATAACATTTGAATGAGAGAGATGTGATTCACGAACAAATCGTTTGATTTCGTGTTTTATCCGATAAAAAAACAAATAAATCGAAAAATAATTTGAAAAATCAAATAATAAATCAAACGATTGTTTTAAGTAAACGAAAAAATTAATGCTTTTGTTTGGAAAACATGAAAAGAAAAACACATTTGTTATGAGATTTGAATTATAAAAGTTTTATCATTCGAGAGATTATCGGATTTCTTACGAAACCAAATGATTTGAAAAAATAGGCAAACAATTCAAACGATAAGAATAATAATCGAGGTATAGAACACGCCTCTCACTTCCAGAAAGCGTAAAGTCTTTTTCTAATTATACGTTCTAAATGAGCCAGGTTAAAATTGGGTTCACATGCCCATGGCTAAAAATGTTTTCAATTTCGTTTTGATTTTCGGCAAAAAATAATATACAAAAACTTATCTAAAATTCATGGAAGCATTCAATAAGAAAATTACCTGTTTTTCAATGGATATGACTTTCAAATAAAACAATCAAACATTTGAACAAATTATTATGCATTCAGTTAACGAGAAATCACTGCAAAAGTAATTTTTATTTGTTATCACAAAAAAAACTTATTGTTTGCTAAAAATAATGGAAAATATAGAGAATCGTTGTTTCCATTTGAAAATCCGACCTATTATTAAGTGGAGTGTAATTTCAGTCAAAAAATATATCACACGTTCACTGATTTTCTATTAGTTACCGGAGTATTGAAGTATAGCACCTAAAGTGGGAATGGGTTTGACATTCATTAGGAATTGTTATCACATTTCGTGACATATCACACAAATTAAGATAAATTATGAGTCGATAAACAGAATTAATTGCATTAAAATAGATTAATAAATAAATAAATATTTTATTTATCGCGCAAACGGTTGTATACATATATACATTAAATAACTGTTATTAATATTATTGAAAAATTCAGTGGAATTGTACCTTGATACTATCATAAACATTATGCCAAACACCACCATCTGAAGGGCCCGACAGAAGTCTGTCTCTAAAAAGTGATGCAAAACAGATATTCCGACAGATTTTTGCCTGAAATACATATCTCCTGATAATACCCAACCCATGTCTGTTGCCATAACTCCAGAGGAAGTTATTTAATCGATTTTATAGCTTTTTTCCACAGATTTGACCTTAAATTCAAAGTAAAAGTCATTCGAAATACTTTTTTATAGGTTTTAAAACAAAATAACATTTTATTCATGAGTTTTAACAACAAATAGTTACTAAAAATATATAAACCTTTTTATGAAATTTAATTTCGACACATATTTGAGGATAAAATTGAAAAACATTTTTTGTAACGAAATTTAATTTCAATTATCGATTAAATATCGGATTTGAGAAAAATATATCAAAGATTTAATTCAATTAATTGATTGTTTGACAACAAAAATAGGACTTAATTCTCATAAATATAAATATATCTCTGAATAAAACAATTCTATAATTGAATGCAAATAACAAACAGTTTATAGAAAATTAGTGCAAAATAAGTGACAAATAAGTGACAAATGTTTTGTGTATAGAATAAAAACCAACAAAAATAATAAAATTGTATTAAATTTCTAATAAAATCTCAATCGGATTGATCCGAGATATGGCCGGAAAGGGGGTTATGACCACAAGTGGGTGACAACGAGGGGTTGACCACAAGATTGCTATGAGTTTCAGTTCGAAAAAAGACTATATTTATAGAAAGGGTTCGGATCTCAAGTAGTGATGAGATTATTGTGAGAGAACCCAATCTTTAAAAATCTTTTAAAAATTCAGATATTTTTGTGAATTAATCTAAAAATTAGACATTTTTTTGTCAAAAATGTCGGCCTTTTATAGATTGTGTTAATCTTTAAAATGTCGGACAAAGCCCTGACCAGAGCTCCGACCACTTAAGCCATTCCTAAACTCAATTGGGATTAAAAACTAAATAAGTATTGAATTACGTATTGAACTAAATATAGACTAAAATTATATCTCAAATAATATTGGGATCAAATCAATGAAGAAATCTGATGGACATCTTCTCCTCGACATCAGTCCTCTCAAGGGTTCGGCAAAACTCCTCAAAAGTGATGCATTGGTCGCCGTCTTTGTCGGCTTCGATGATAGTTCTGTCGGCGATATTAGACAACTGTTCGGTCGATATGTTAGAGCCAACCATCATATGAAGGACTGCCAGAAGTTCTTCGCGCGATATCTTCTGGTCGTCGTCTAAGTCATACATTTTGAACGCAAACCGGAGTTTGTCTTCTCTTGAATTCAATTTGTTTTCTCTATTCTTCTTAATTGGTCTGAAACGAGACAATACTCGCATGAATTGTCGAAAATTGATCCGATCTTCGTATCCGTCGTTCTCTGCGAAGAAGGCCTGAACTATGCGATCACCCAAAGGATTGATTGCCAGCTCTGGTATGCGGAGGAAGTCTTCGCGCGAAAGGGTTCCGTTGTCTCCTTTGTCTAAACTCGTGAAACGACTGTAAAGTCTCTCGATTTGTGACGGACTGACTGTTGGGAACACATTTGGGAATAGAGTTAAACAAAAATACCATTAAATCAAATGTCAATCCAATTGTCTTACATCCGGTCTCCGCCTGAATGGCAATTATCTCATCGTTTTGAAGCATAAGAGAAGACTTGTTCCCCATTATTGTTGTCAAACGGTTTAACTGATCCAAAGAATTAAACAAAAGATGTCTTTAAATGAAACAAAAAATAACTGAAAGACTATTAAATCGATTGAAATAACGAAACAATAATTAAATGTTTAACTAATTTACGCATCGATTGCATCAAATGTCAGCCAATAGTCGACAACACATTCAATAACAATAAATTAGCGCCAAATCTGAACTCAATGTCAAAAGAAAATCAAATTAATTAAAAATATTTTCAAATAATTTCAATTTAATTATCATTTATTTGTTTTTAAATGTTTATAAAAATTAATAGAATTCTGTGAATCGTTGGGTTAATTGTCGTGAAGGTGAAGATTGTTTGGTTTGAATCACTGAAAGGCAATCAAAGAATAACTCAACGATTGTCTTTGCGTTAGGCCTAACCCGGGTTCGAGAATTGGGGTTACTTTAAGACGCCTTTCAAAGTATTAGCCAAACACTCGGACAGTTGAGTCCGAAAACCAATGGTTTCATCGCTTCACGAAATGGCATTCATTCTCCAAAAGACCGAAAGAATTGATGAGTTGTTACCACTCTTTAGAGATCAGATGAAAGTCGGAACAGATTTGGATCGAAATTATTTCTAGAATTCTATCGTATTTTTCAAAGACATCACAACATCTGAAAGACTGGAAGTAATGCAGACTTTGGGTCCATTAGTCGATGACAATACCGTTTTGGGACTTAAGCTGAAGAGGAATATCTCAAAGAAACTGATCCTAATTGTCAACGATTACGATATCAGTCATAACGTCGATTGTTTTCTGCCATTCGTTTTGGATCTGATTGCAAAACATGGCGTCAAAGACGAGTCGAACATCTTTTTGGATCTGTTCTCGAGTTGTGCCAAAAGAGTGTTACCCCGAGATCTGGAACTGTCTTCACACGAATACAATGCCATCGAAGATATGATCGGAATTCAGTCCAATTTTGTGCGAAAATCGATTGAAAGACTCGAAAATAGGGATCTATTGTCAGAAGTTTATCGACAATTATTCAAAGATGGGATCATTTCCAACCATTTGTATGAAACAATCCGTTCAATAGATCCATAAAAATAATAAAACAAATCATTATTTGAATTCAAATTACATTTTAATGAGTTCTTCAAATCAATTGACAATAAAATCAATTAATGTTTTAATAATTAAATAAATGAATCACTTCTTTGCGGCCCCTTTACCACCGCCACCACCGCCGGCAGCCTTTCGGAGTTGATATCTCACGACAATAAATGGCATCCAAAATGCACTCCCGATGTATGTCATCATTTTTATGGCCAATAATCGATGGTTTGTGATATCAAACGGAAGATTCTGTAAAAACCATTTAATCAATTAATTCCAATTTAAATCCAAATAAATGGTTCGCATACCTGTCCTTTGAATACGACACTACTGTGAGACCAACGGATAGATTGTCTCAAAAGAGATCTATTCCTCAAAAGCGAAGACAAAAGACTGGAAGACATTTTGCAAACGAAAACCAATTGATTTGGATTTGACTCAAAATAAGAGTTTTTGTGAAAAAACAGTATTGAAGTCAAACATTGGTTACAGTTTTGAGAGAGTATTGAAATTCATAACAATTTTATTGATAAAAGAATTTATGTTTCGTTTGATTCAACAAATTCTTTGATTTAATATTAAATTGAATTTGATTCATTCGAATAAATAGTTTTGAAATTCAATTATTATCTCATTTTATATGAGAAAACTCGTAATTTTATCAAAATTTATTCAATACAACTGTAAATCCATTAATTTATGTGAAGTTACTAATCGCGTATTCTATATTCAATTACAGAGATTTTCCTCTATAATCCAGTCGGATGATATCCATTTCGCTATATATCCACAAAAAGTCAAAGTCCCGGCTATCCCTATGAGTGCTATAACGTTAAGGCCTACCTTTATAGTCAAATCG
>JAQIXV010001010.1:0-12968 GCA_034700625.1 Tectocepheus velatus
CTCAATGTAACGCTTGCAGTCACACAAGTCTATTTGGCCGCCATTTTGGGGACTAATAAACTTTATGGGCTTTATATAAAGTGAGACATCAATAAAAACGACTAAATATTAGAAACGATTTCATAAAGTTTTTCATTGAATGAGGGAATCGTTTTGTGATATACTTTAGACATTGTTTTTGAATCTCTTGTTTACTGACAAACATATGATTTGTCGACAAAACAATGAATTCAAAGGTCTTTACGAATGATTTCAGACAAAAGTCAACAAAAATACACAAAACTGTGATTTTGAGGGCGTTTTGGCTTTAATTGTATTTAATGTTAAAACACATCAATTGATTCATTTATACGACAATCGATTTCTTAATTACATAAATGACTGAAAAGAAGAGTTCTTCGAGTGTTTGGTGGCCTAAAAGAGTCTTCAATTGGTCCAACACTTCAGCTGAAGCCAAGTCATCGACGGTTAAAAATGATTCAAAAGAGACGACAAGTGATAACATGTCTGTCGTTTCGTCTGAATCTCAAGACATTATCAATTCAAACAACAAATACGTAAATGTTTTGGTAAAACAGATCCGAAAACGTCTTAAGATGTCTGGAGATGAGGGCAACGATCGATTGACGCCATGGATGTCCGACTCTAACGCCAAACAATGTTATGATTGCGGAGAAAAGTTCACTACAATAAGACGTCGACATCACTGCCGAATATGTGGACAAATATTTTGTACCAAATGTTGTGACCAACAAATTGACGCAAAAATACTGGGTTTGAGTACTCGGGGATACGTCCGGTCCTGTAATTATTGCCACAAAATTGTCAATCAATGCATTAATGAGAGAACACTTCAGGACTCGAACTCTGCGTTAAGAGACTCAGAGTTCACTCAATTTCGTGAAATTCTTTTGTCGAAGAGTTTTACCGATAATTCGGTTCTCGAAGCCAACGACTCTCCACTTCCGATCAAAAGCGGGGAACAAATATCTTCTAGTTTTTTGGGTCCGCATTCTTTCCATTCTCTGAGGAGGAAGGGTTCCATTGGATTTCGTGAAGAAGAATATGCAAACCTCAGAACTCGACTCCTCGAAGTCGATAGGGATGTGACCCTTCCCGAGACCTCTCCATCACCTTTGCATAGCTTCTCCTCATTTGGAAGTTATAAGACTGTTATCAAAAGTATTGACGGATCTGATGATGAAGTGATGCCTTTGAGAAGTGAAGAGTCGACTCACGAACCCCTTTGGGTCAAAGAAATCAATGACGAAATCGATTCCCAAAGCTTTGATAAAATGGATTCTTTGTCCGAACTATTATTCGATAGCACCGAAAGTGACGGAAAAGAACCCCTTCTAAGAGACAGTAAGCAGTCTTCTAAACGTATGGCATATTCGACCTCAACATATGATATAGAGCTCGACTTCGAGAAGGACAGGGTTTCTATCAGTAAAGCCAATAAAAATGATTCAACTGATGACAAGTCTTCGGTAAATAAGAGTGGACTCAAAGAAGTGAAGCCAAGCGATGGTCTCAGTATTGACTTCGAAGGGACCACCACTTCATTCAATTGGGAATCACTTAAAGAGGGGACTCAAGAAAAGTTAGTTTATGACTCTCTTAACGCGTCTTACAGTAAGTTATATCAAAAACTATTGACTCAACTGTTGGAAGAGGAGGGGCTGTCCTTGAGTTGGCTGAATGTTATCCAAAAAATTTCGGCCAAAGTCTCGTCAATGGTTCGGCCCAACAGTCACAACGATTTCGAAGAAATGGATGTAAGGAATTACGTCAAAATCAAAACAATACCTAATGGTGTGAAGAATGACTGCCATATAATCAATGGAGTGGTTATATCGAAGAATGTGGTCAACAGGAAAATGAACCAAACTTTGATTCATCCCAAAATTCTATTGCTTTCCTGTCCTATCGTTTATCAAAGATATGAAAAGAAGTTAACCCTTTTGGACAATGTTTTGCTTCAAGAAAACGAATACATTAAGAATTTGGTGGCGAAGATCTGTTCCTATGAACCCGATCTCATTCTGGTCGAGAAAACTGTGTCCAGAATTGCCAGAGAAATGCTTTTAGAGAACGGCATAAGTCTTGTTTGTAATGTTAAACCCGTTGTCATCGACCGTATATCTCGTTTCACGGGAGCGGCGATAGTGTCTTCACTGGACGCACAGATAGGTGTTCCACTGCTCGGCATATGTCAAAAGTTTCATTTGGAGACATTTAATCAAAAGACTTATATGTATTTCGATGGCTGTCCTCAACACTTGGGATGTACTGTCTTATTGAGAGGCGGACCTCTCGAAGAATTGAAGAAAATCAAATGGATTTGTTCTTTTATGGTGTTCTCTGACTTTAATTGGCAACTCGAGAGGTCTTTCCTTATGGATGAGTATTGCTTTCCCCCCGAATTAGTCGACAATAAATCAAATGAAACTTCGATTACAATTGACTTGAATTTAAGGGACAGTCCGCCCAAAGTACGTAACGTCTCATCCATTTTAGTCGACGACAATTCAGATCCTCTACGTTCGATGGCTTCCAATCTGAGTCCTAAAGACATATTGTCGCCCATCAACTGTTCCCAACCCGAAGACATAAAAGAAGACACATTTTCACAAATTACTTCAAAATTGAGTTATTTTCTGTCAAAACTACAATTGAGTTGCTCTCCATTTATAGCCATTCCTTTACCCCATTTAATGACTAATTCTGGAAATAACTCTAAAATCAGAAAATATTTCGATTCGAACATAATTTGGTCGAAAAGATTTGAAACCAATTCTTCAAAAACTGATGAACTTTTGAAAGTGGAAAACGCGATAAGAAATAGAGAGCAGTCGTCTCCCAATGAAATGATTATTCACATAAAACACCCGCTTTTGACCCGAAATATAAAGCTTTCGGCGAAAACACATGAAGTCAAGTCATTAATCGCCGACTTTCGAGCGAACGGACCCTTTTGGAGCACTTCTCAAAACAATTTGAATGAATCGAAATCAATATCAAATAGTATCGAGAGATCCGATGAACAGGAATGTGAGGAACCTCTGCTGAAAATCGATGTTTTAAATCCTCGATATCACCAGCACTTAGCGGTTCTGTTCTCCAGTTTCTCTTACGCGTCGACTAATGCTCCCAATTATTGCGTTAAGCCTTGGATTATAAATATGGACTTTTATGGCTCTAATGACATACCATTGGGTGGTTTCCTCGAGCGCTACTGCTTTAGGCCTTCCTATACCTGTCCGAGTAATAGCTGTTCGACACCAATGATAGAACACGTCCGACGGTTTGTCCACTCGAATGGTTGTATTCTTATAGTGTTGAGACAATTGCAGCAGAAGGTAGAGGCGGCCCACGACTCGATAATCACGTGGTCCTGGTGTCAAAAGTGCAAAACAGGTACACCTTATTCACCCCTCTCTCAAGACTCTTGGTTATTGTCTTTCGCCAAATACTTGGAACTTAAGTTTTATGGGTTTCAATATAAACGGAGAGCGACCCCCAGTTCTATTGCCTGTATGGACCACTCCCTACATATGGATCACTTCCAGTTCTTCGCCTATAAGCAAGTTGTCGCCAGTTTTAAGTTTATGCCGATTCAAATCCATGACATAACACTACCTCCTACTCGATTAGCCATTCATTGCAACACTTTTTCAAAATCAGTTTTTATCGAAGACTTGAAACAAATTGCTATAAAGGGTTACGAAATATATTCTTTGATTCTCGAAAAGTTGTGTTCCATTAGAGATGAGACAAATGGAACCAAATATGAGATAATTGTCGATGAATTTAAAGACATTGAGGCCAAAGAACGTGCGATTTTCAGACAGAAAATAGAAGAAATTCAATTGACTCTCACCTCTTATAGCGGAGAAGTAATCGATGAGACAATTGTCTACAAACTCGAAGATTCTTTGATTCAATTGAAGAAATTGATCGCAGAATCCGTTATAAACTGGAATCAGAAGATTCAGGACTTTGTGACCAATAAGAAGAAAGACGAGAAATTGTCGGCTAAGTCTGGAAATCAAACCATTGTCTCTAATAGTCACCCGAAGTCTCCTCCCGTTTCTATCGTCCAAAACGAAGAGCCAAATATTGGAAACGCATCCAATTTGGAAGAATTGATTGTTAATTCCCGAACTGTTTCTGTTTCGAGCGCCTCATCTCTTCTTTCTTTCTGTTCTGAAGTCAAAACAGACGCCAATCCGACCGAAGTATTGAAGGCTTGTATTGAAGAACAGGAGAAGGAATGCGACGAAACCATTAAAGCGTTGAACAATATTATTGTCGAAGAAAGTAATGATCAGAAACGGGACTCAACAAGAGTTGGACAGAACAGAGAGAACACTACTCTTTCGGTTTCCAGTTATGGATATGACGTCGATATAGGAATCAATGATTGTCTCGAGAATGCCATCGATTTTGAGGCCAATAGCGATAATTATGCCGTTTATAACATACACGACTCCAACGACGAAACTAAGAAACAGGAGGACAACCAGTCTTTGTTGTCATTAACTAATGTCACCAACGGATCAAATGAAACCAAATCATTGGCCAATAGCTCACAGTCTTCGTTACAAAAAGTAGATTCAGTTCCCAATACCGTCAGAAAAATATTTAAAGAATTGCTTTCAAACGCCAATAACCTTACAATAAATAATCCGTTCCCTTTGAGTGAGCACTACGTACTGCCCACTCATAGGGACGAAATCGCATTCATTGTTAAGGATGACGATCCCGGGTCTATCATTTCCTATGCTCTCACCAGTTCTGAATACGAACGACAGATGAATGAAGTTTTAAGACACTCTTCGAGTCCTTTCATTAAAAGAAAACAAACCGTTTCCGCAGAAATTGAAACCACAATCGAGTCCTCAATCAATAGTAAAGTGTCATCAAATCCGATGTCACAACACTTTGACCTCCAATACAACGACTCGACCACAAAATTCTATTGTTGTGTATATTTTGCCGAACAGTTCCGTAGATTTAGAGCTCATATATTTGGTTCTTCTGATGGGGAGGAGTTATACATCCGTTCCCTAACAAATTGCATTCCATGGAAAGCGAGAGGCGGCAAATCGGGCTCAACCTTCTGCAAGACACTCAACGATCGATTCATTTTGAAAGAGATGTCAAAACCAGAATTGATTTCATTCCTAAATATCGCAAATTCTTACTTCGATTACTGCACCCGAGCTATAGACGAGTCGCGTCCATCGCTTTTGGCCCGAATTGTGGGCATATATCGGACCAGTTATAAGAATACGGCGACAAATAACGCCTCTAAACTCTATTTGTTGGTTATGGAGAACCTCTTCTATAAGTGTAATATTACGCAAAAATTTGATTTGAAGGGATCGATGAGAAACCGTTTAGTCAATACCAGTTCACCCAACCTTAAGGCCGAGCAAATTGTTCTCTTAGACGAGAACTTAATGCAAATGACGTGTGACTGTCCTCTTTATGTTCACTCCCATTCAAAGGCTATATTACGCGCAGCCATTGCTAACGATTCCTTATTCTTGTGCTCCAATTCTGTTATGGATTACTCTCTTTTAGTCGGAATCGATGATCAAACCAATGAATTTGTTGTCGGAATCATTGATTACATCCGTCCCTTCACTTGGGATAAGAAATTGGAGTCAGTCGTCAAATCGGTGGGCAGTCAGGGAAAGCTCCCGACTATAGTCGAACCGGAATTATACCGAATCAGGTTCTGTGAGGCTATGGATCAATATTTTCTATGCGTTGCCGACAAATGGCATTCAATTGTTAACTATATTTGAAATTATATTTTATTTTCTGTTAAATAATAAAATATTTTTAAAAATAATTTATTTCTTTTGAAAATAATGTCATTAGCGGTCAAAACATCGATTTATTTCTCTATTCATTCAGATTATGATCAGTCAGTCATCGGTTTCTAAACTTAGAAATTCACAAAAAATTTATTTCAATATTTGGTCTCATTTTAGGAAATGAGAACAAAATAATACAAATATTGAGTCGAAATAATTGACATATATTTGTAAAAATAATGAGTCAAATAAAATTCATTATATTTTCTATTGATTACATTTTGATTGATAATTTAACTTTACCTAGAATTCTTAACAATTTCATTCTTTAACATTTTTATAAAACTTTTTTCCATTTCTAGGTTTTTATAGATTTAAGTTCAAAAATATAGCGTTCGGATGTATTTCCGCATTCATTCAAAACTTTTGATCAAATATTGTCTCATTTGATGTTTATTTGCACTTTTGGACAAATAATCATTAAATCTATAAATTATTTGAATTTGCAGTCAATAAAAGGGTTAACACACTATCGCTATATTCGAGTCTTTTTTAGAAGTGATAGCAAAGTAAGCAATGCAAAGAACAGCAATAATCTTGGCTATTCTTATTGAACTCATCTCAACTCAAACTCATTTGAAAGCTTCCAATGAAACAAAACATCGAAACCAATCATTGAGTGAACATCGGATCCATAAATCGGATCTGTTTTGGAGCAACAAATGGCCGATTCTCTTGCCTTTCAATCAACAGGTCTATTGTTTTTGTCCCAATTTGTGATAAATTGTTATCACTTTAAAGATTTCATTTAATTTTATTGAATATAATCGACAAAAGTCTATGATTTTCACAATTATTTATAATAAAATGAAATAATATTACAAAAAAATACATTTAATTAAAGAAAAATAATAAATCAATTATTAATTTAATGAAAAATAACTTTTAGTGATCTCTTCTTCTTTTGCTATGTCTGTCCTCATCGGAACGATCTCTACTTTGAGACCGTTTTCTATCCCTTTTTCTGTCCCTATGTTTAGAATCTTCTGAATCATCCCTTTTGTGTGACTTCTTAGAGGAGTGACTCTTCTCTTCTCTATCCCTATGTCTGTCTCTATGAGAACGACTCTCTTCACTCTTTCGACTCTTTTTGTCTTTTTTGTGTTTTTTATGTTTGGAATCACTCTTTGAATCAGAATTTCCGCTCAATTTATTCAATTTGTTCAATAATTTCTTCTTTTGTTTGTGAGACAATGTTTTCAAGAAAAGTGTTTCGGGATCTTCTTCTTGAGGTAACATCATTTGATTCAATTCGTTTGGATTGAAACTCCGGCCGACAATACTCTTCTTGAGTGCGAGTCCGTCCTCTTTCATGGCTCTCATCAGTTCGTCGGGATTTGCCTTATCTTTGAGATAAACAAAAAAATTAGAAAACAATTAAATTATTTAAATAATCGATTACTTACTGGAGCCGTCCATCAGAGAACTTCCCTGATTATAGAGCGGACACTCTCTGTCTGTATTCAAATGACCCCATTTGTGACATTTAATGCACCGAACGTTACGGACCTGAATACCAAAGGGTTGGTCTCTGATATCCATATTGTTTTTGGCAAAACTATTAACAAATAAATCAAATTAATAACTATTACGACAAACATTTGGTCAGACCTCTCTCGGGGTGCGTTCCGTTGCCATTCAAATTTATATTCCGGTTCGTCGTCTTCCCTCTGCCTCTCCTTTTGTGCCCCTTTGGGCGCCTCATACATGAAATTGAGTGACAACTTGTCTTTACTCTCAGTACTCACTAAAAGCCTATAAATTAAAACAATTAAAATGAGTTAAAAAAATGTATGACAACTGACCTGTTGTTGTATAAGTCCTGTTCCTTTTCGTACTGAGCCCTCATATCGTCCTCTTTTTTCTTGTAATCGATATCTCTCTGCTCAGCCATCCATACCTTTAATCAAGATTAATATTAATTGTAATTTAAATGTAATTGAATTGTAATGTAATTGAAATGTAATTGAAATGTAATGTAATTGAATTTAAATGTAATTCAAATTAAATAATTAAAATACTCACTCTTTTGATGTTATCCCTCGACGCCGGATGAAAGGGTTTCTTACACATGAAGTTATTGAATCCTTTTCCCATTTTTTCAACTATTAATTGATTTTAATTCAATTTATTTTAAATAAAATCAAATTTCAATATAAACTCAAATCAATCGACACTTCAATGAAATCTCAAAACAAAAACCAATGAAATACTCAAATAAAACGTATGAATGAAATACTCAAATAAAACGTATGAATAAAATGTTATGATTTGCCCCTAATATCTATTTTGAAATATTTACAAAAGAACCTGGTCATATTAATAAATCTTCTACTTTTATAGATCTACATGTTTCATAATTCAGTTTATTTGATCATGTTCAAATTATTAGTTTAAATTTTGAATATATGATGAATTATTTGATTATAATTTTGAGTTTATCTCTAATTATATAATTTAATCAAAAATATTACAAAACGATGTTTTACTGTATTTAACAAAATTAACACAATTTGTGTTACGTCTGCGCAAAACAAAACTATTGGTCAAAATATTTGTTGAAAACCTTATATAGAAATGAATTGAAATAAGTTCTCAAAATTTAATCGACAATTGTATTGAAAGTTGTGAGCAATCGCTTTGTTTACATCAGAAATGCTGTAATATTCATACGACTAGTGATTGTCTGTACGTATGGAAAGTCATATCAAATGATCGAAGAAGTGGTCAATCGTTGGCTTAATATAAACAATGAGTGCAATCACAGGCCGTATGGGTATCGGCGATGAGATACGGGAACTCAAATTGGGACGAACTCTGACCTCAAGAGAGCCTAACCTCGCATTCCATACAATCAGATGTAAGTGAAATCTATTTTGAAATCATTTGTCTCAATGAAAGTGTAATTAAAGTGTACCAGACTATCAACTATCACAATATGCCTGTCCTATACTCAATGCCTAACATACCATACCTTTCCATACCTTTCCATACCTTTCCATACCTTTTAATAACTTAATGTTATTTAAAATTTAATGATTTAAATAATAGTAAAACGAAAGGAAATAAAGAGAAATATGTGTTAAAAGTTAGACTCAATTCAATGAAAATAATTGAAAGCTTTTACTCTCTTAAACATCTGCCAAATCCTGTTCTCCTTTAATCTGATAAATTTCAATTAGACTCTACTCTTGGTCTCTGGTCTCTCACTTTTTATTCATTCAATGGACTCAACCGTTTCACTCATAAATCTCTTTAAAACAAATTGTTTTTAACACAAATTGTTTTTAACACTAAATTAATTGAAACATAAAATAGTTTTTCATTTATTTTTAATTTTTCTCAAATATTGATATCTTTTTCAATAATTGACGACTAATTGAAAATAAATAAAATATTTTCTAAGAAATGATAATTTTTTTCAAAATCAAAAGTGTATTTCGAGGCCAATAACCTATTCATACAATAATTGTGTCCTTTTTTTTCTTGGAGTCAACTCTCGATTGACTTTTGGCTGCGATTAAGAGAAAAGTATTTCCCAAATGAAATATTGGCCCAAAATATGAGCTAATCATTACTTGAATTGTTGTGAAACTAATTTACATAAAATAAATGACAGAAAAATTGAGTCCTATTTTTTGGTTTCGATTTTTATTTCCTCTTTTGGTTTATAAAAAGAAAGTCTAGTTTTGGAGAGATTTTCAAACAAAACGAGTATTTCTTTATATATTTCTTTTGGTTTATTATTAACTAAAAAAAGATTTTTTAAGAGAAACTAATTCTGTGTTCGCAAACCATTGGCTCAGAAACTAGTGTTCAAAACCATTAATGAATTCAAATTAAGTATTAATCGTTTTCTTCACTTCTATTATCATTTTGTAATTTTAATTTAATTTTTCAATAAAGGCCTCGAATTAAAGTTTAATTCATTTACCAATTGAATAAATCAACGCTTATTTTGCTAGATAATATCGAAAAATCATAGTTAATCTTGGTATTTTACTGGATCTGATTATTTTAAAGATTAATCATTTTAATCACATTTTTAAACATCCGTTTCAATTGATTTAATGTTTTAAACAATCGGTGAAACTAAAGGTTTTGAGTGTTTTTAAGGCTAAACTCAACTTTCATTGTTTTGTTTAACTGTTAAACTAAACTGAACTAGATCATTTGATCATTTTAACATTTCAAACAATGATTGTTCAGTTGAGACAATTATTAAGACCACTGAAGCACATATTGAGAGCCCCTATACCTCTATAATACCCATCATTTCATTGAAAAACTTTTTTTTCACTTTTCACGAAATTCTACAAAAAATAATCAAAAACGTGAATAAAATCTCAAATCTCTTGAAGTAATTGAATTTCAGGGAAAACCAAACTTTTCCTCTTCACTAAAGCTATGGAATGAAAATGAAATAATATATTCTTTCTTTAATTGAACTGAAAAATGTTGTCCTGATTTTTGCAAGATTATATTTTTCCAATGAAAAGTTGATGTAGTGATCAAAATGGGATCATTTATTTATTTTAATGAGTAATTACTAATCATTGATAATAATGATTAGATTATAGTAACCAATGATTTAAATCAATTAAAGTTTTTGTCAGTTATTTATCAAAAAATTTAAAAATAATAAAAATATGAATCGTTTTTCAGATGACTTCAAACCCGCTTCTGTTGATAGAGAGAAGACGGCAGTACTGGACGTTGAGTCTAATAATAAGGTAACGGTGACGGCACCCAATACCGAAGGGTCGGGAACTTCTGAAACAATATTCAAGGGTTCGCGAAAACCACATCAAAAGGAATGTGTTCTCATAATAGACCACAAAACGGGTGAAATAACTCTCGAAAAGTTGAACCAAAACATAACAGTGAAGAGAACGCGACAACAAAACCCTAAGAGTAACGGCAAAGGCCACAAACTATTGAGTGGAGGGCCCTCTACGCCGATTGACACCAAGAAATTAGTGCCACAAATGTCTGGATCGCAGCAAAAGCCAAACTCTCCGCAGAACACAAACCGCCAAAACTCGCCAAACAATAAGCAAAGACTGTCCCCACAAAAGGCCTCTAACGGACAAACTTCGAGTCAAACGCATCGCAACGGTCCGTCTATGAGTCAACCTATCAGTCCCTCAATGCCGACCCTCTCTACTCTGTCCTCACTGTCGACAAAGCCATCGATTTCTGTTTCAACGGCTTTTGCTCACAACAAACGTGATATCAACGAAGCGTTAGGTCTGTCCGACTCTTCCAGTGATTCCAGTGATCACGAGTCCAGTTCCAGCTCTAGTGATAGCAGTAGTGACTCCAGTAGTGATGACGAGAATGACTCCAAACCAAAAGCTTCACTAAATACTAATAATAGCGACAAAAGTAAAGCCAATCCAAAGTCAGACAAATTCTCGAGTGATTCCGATTCAGAGGAAGAGTTGAAACCACGAAACCATCCGAATCCCAGCGCTTCCGCTGCCAACGGAATAAACGGAACGACAACTGTTTTGCCATCAATGCCTAAATTCAGTCAATTAAGTAAGTCTTGGATTCCTTTAATTATAAAACAAATTATAATTAATTAGTAAAACATTTGATTAATTATGAACTTAAAAGTTAATCAAATGTAAAATATGTCAAACCTTTTCACTATTTAATCGATTTATGTCTTTTAGGTGAAGACCTCCGGTTGAGTGAATCTGGAAGTGATAGCGAAGACTAAACACAAATTTAATTATCTGTTGAAACGAAACTGAATTTTCAATTTATTCGTTATTTACTTTACTTTGTATTATACTTCGAATCAAACATTTTTTGCCTTTTTTTTGATTAATTGTTTTTTATTAACCGTTTGGACAAACGAATAGTCGGAATACAACCTATCGTTTCATTGGTTAAGACGAAAAACTTTTGTTATTCTCTGTATTTATGAACGAATTAATTATTAAATATTTTCAGCATTTATTCGCTTCAATTCATTTAAATATCTATTGTTTTTCAATTGGAAAACATTTTCAGTCGATTTTAATCTATCTTTTGATAAAACTCTCGTAAAATAGAAGTCATTACCGATTAATACATTTATGCGGAACTAAAAGTTCGTATTTAATGAACCGAAAAATTATTGAATTATTTCAAAAGTAATTCATTTTTTTTATCATTTTTGAAGGAAATGTCAGTCTTTTAAACCCATCGCTCATTAAGTGATTTCTTTTGATTTTTTGATAAAATCTTAGTTTTGATTATTAAAAGCAATTGAATTGAATCGTAACTAAAATTTTTGTTCAAAAGAGTTCAGTCGATAAAAAAGGAAAGGTGTGGCTCATAGTGGGACTCATTAATTATTTTGGCATCAGATTCAAGGAATTATGGGCAGTCCTGACCCACTATAAACAAGTGGAGGGTATAATACCTGTGCATCTTATGTAAGCAATTTTGAGGTTCAAAAGTGAGACTCAAATACTCTCAAAGACTGACAAATAGTTGGCATAACTGACACGTGTCTGAGAGAGGGCTCACTTTGGGAGAGACTCAGAGACTGTTTACGTCTCTTCAAAATATTGAACTTTACGTCAAATTGAATTGCAGTTCAAATCTTGACATTTGTTTTAAACTAAAATTTAATTAATATTCAAATATTTGATACAAAATCTGTTTAAATGAGTTTTATTTCTCAGAGGATATCGTTTTTAATGAAAATTTATGTCCGAAATGATCGTCAAATCTAATGATCATCCGATGACTCAACCGAACGGAAAGGCCTCTAAAATAGTCGATGAAAATGATGTCAAAAAATATGAAGAATCTCTTCAAACAGTTCTAAAGGATAAGAATAAGAAAAAAAATTGTCTTAATGTGGAGAATGACTCCGAAAGTGATGACAAACCACTGACTCTTAATATTGAAATCAATTCAATCGCTTGGATTTTATTTGCCTTTGGATTCGGTCTTCGTTTCTATCGATTATCTGAACCATCGAGTGTTGTGTATGTCTTATGTCTTATGAGATGAGAATAAACTTATTGTTTACTAAAATTGTCTTTTGATTCAACAGTTTTGATGAATTACATT
>JAQIXV010001011.1:0-12949 GCA_034700625.1 Tectocepheus velatus
GTCCATTTGTTTGACCTTTTGTTGAATAATTGAAAAATAATTGAATTAATTAAGTTAAATCACAGTTTGAGATAGTTTAAATTATCAAATTATACTATACAAAAATAATCAAGTACATTCAGTTGCTTGGTTGATGACGAACGCCAGGAATAAAAGCGCAAAAATGAGATTTTTCATCATTTTACTTTCAAATAAACTTTTAAACTGTATTCATAAATTAAACTAGACAATATTTTTATACGCTCGTTAAAGTCAATAAAATTGTTTTCGATATAATTGAGTGGTTATGGGTGTTAAGCAGGGTAAGTTACCAATTGATGACTACAAATAATTAATGTTTGCTTAAATTGACGGTCAAAGTAATATTTGCATTGTATTGAGATCAATTTGAAATGTGTTAAGTTGTTATTCAAACTTATTTACCTAGCTCAGCTGAACTGTATCCGTTTCGATTATGATAAAAAATATTCCTTTTGAATAAAAACTCGTTTGCGTGGACAGATTTATCTTGAACAAATATTTAAACAGTGGATTTTTTTTCAAATCATTTAAAATTATTAAATACTTGATTTTATGAATGAGTGTTATCTTGGCAAAAATTCCACTCAGAATGAAAACATATCTTCATAAAAACTCTTTTATCGTTAGGCAATAGTTATTAGCAAGGTTAAATAAAAATATTTTCTTATTAGGAGCGTTCCCAAATTTAATTAAACCATATGCTAGCTTATTTCTAGCTATGTTTATTGAAGAATTTACAGCTTGTTTGAATTAAATTCATTTTTTCTTAAGATTAATTTTACCGTTAACCATGATAATATCAAATATAACTAGCCATTGAGAGAGTTGCATTTGAATGTGTTGAAAAATTATTATTATAAGCTTGTTGAAAGTTAAAACACAACGTTTTTATCCGCGTTTAAAATTAGGCTTTGACCCTAATTTCTAGTTAAATTCATTTTATAGTTTACAGCTTGTAAAAAGTTAAATGAATTTTATGTTTTTGATCTTGTTGTTTTCCGAGAGTTATAATCAGAATTTGGCTGTTTACGCAGGTCAAAATATAATTATGTTAATATGTAAATTGAGCGTAAATTATTATTTAATGCAACTATCATGGTAATTATCGAATCAAATCATAAGAAAATGTTAAAAAATTTTAACCCAAAATTTAAATTCATTTGAGCTTGATATTTATTATGGTTTGAGTCAACATTAAATTCATTAAACACCTGTAACTTTTGCCATAAGAATCTCTTAAAATATAGATCATCTTGTTGCAAATTAATTAGAATTCATTTAAACTTAAAAACCTATTTACACATAAAGGCAGTAATTTTATCATTAAACACTACTTGGAAGTAATGATTAATTGACTAAAATCTAATTGCTATATTATATTATAAAGTAATCAAGTTGAAAACTCAATAAAATTTAGATAAATGTTTGGTTTTAATTTTCATTTAAATATTGAATAATATACAATACCTATTCTATTAGCTTGGTAAAAATCGAACTCTATTCTTTTATTAGCCCATATGTGTTTGGTCTATTTTTTGCTCATTTATTAATATAATTATCATGAAAAATTACAGCTCGAATAAATATTAATAAAAATTCAAATAAATTTTCATCGAAAAGTTGTAACTTTTTCACAGGATCAAATTTTGATATACATTTTAATCAACTTATTTATTCATGGATAATATTTAATTAGATGATCTAAATATCTAAGGTGAAAATAATCTATGTTACAAATGCTGGTAACAATTATTTTTTTACATTTGCATCTAGATAATACATCTGTCAATCTCAAAATGAATAGTAATTTGACATTGTCAAGTAAATAAAACTTGGCGCTTACTAATTTACAATTTACATTTCTTAAGAATTAATTGTAACTTTGAAATAATATTTATCTTTCTTTTATTAACTTGCAACTATCAAAAGTCAATTATTTTTTGGCAATAATAATTTACTTTGGGTTCGAACTTGTCCAAATTAAATTGACATGTGTGTTTGCTAATTTTTTTATTAGATTGTGTTAAAAAATTACAGCTTGAATAACTTATATTTAAAAATTGATTTACAATTGATATTTGCAGAGTTTAACCAGTAACTTTCCCAAATTTCAAAGATTAACTTGATCATTTCTACAAGAATACTTCATCGAACAAATTCTAATTTAAATAATTTGGCAAGTTCAATTGAACAGAATTTAATCTTTAAAAATTGGAATTAATCCAATTGTAGTCCATTTAAAGAACATTTCAAATGCACTAATAATTTTGGCCAGATGAAAAAGGTCCATATCATTTCAGAGAGTAATCTAGTTAAAAAACAAAATAAAAACTAGATAAGTTCCTTTAAATATTGAATGATATACAAAACTAATTCTATTAGCTTGAGAAATTGATTTTAAATTTAATTTACAAGCTGTAATTTTAACATTTTAACTGGCTTTATTATGTCATATTATCAATAGAAAATTAATTGGGAACTTCCATTCACTTGTTCATTAATCTTGATCTATCTAGTTGAACTAACCTAGTTTAAACTAATAATGTGATCTTGTTTAATTATTATTGAGAAAAAGGCATACCTGGCAAGGTTTCTTCTATAATTCAAGAGTTACATTAACTTATTTATTATAGAATCAAGGTAAATTTTGAGTCGGTTTATATCTTATAAATTTATCATATGAGCTAGCTGTATTATATCAGATGAACAATTGAAAAATAATTCGAAAAAGAGTGTCTTTTTGGCTAGTTAAAAAAGATTATTTTGAATTTCTAGTTACAGAGCAAGATTGCTTTATGAATTCAAGAGACATATATTACACGGATAGCTCTGGTCAAAAATAATTATTAGCTTGGTTAAAAATCATCCACATTAAATTAAACAAGTGCTTGATAATTTCTAAACAAGTTTATTGAAGAATTTACAGCTTGGAAAAAATACCTGGTTTTATCGCGAGATGATCGATTCTAAGCTTGGTCAAAATATAAAAACATATGATATCCTATATGTAATTAAACTACATTTTTGATTATAACTAACACGTTTACATTTTAATGTTACAACTTTAATAATTTATATTTGAACATAAATTTCACTTATAATTCATTAACTTGCTAAATAAAAAAAGGATAAAAAACTCTCTTAAACATAATGCATAAATGCATTTTCTAATGATCCATTTTAAACTAAGCTATTAAATTGCTTATTTAAAGTTTGATCATTGAAAAAAGTTACAGGTTGAAAATTTTTATTAATGTTTCAATTAAATCATATACTAATAGTAGCTAATAGAATTTCTTGGTAAAGTTTAACTCTATATAAGTCTTCTACAACTATTTTGCAAGATAAAATGATTATGTTTAAAATATCTGTTTTGACTTAAAGAATTGGTTATTAGCTTGGTTATACGAAAAATTTAATGATATCTTATCCAATGAGAATTTGAGGTATGTAATTTAACTAGATTTTCATATGATGTTACAGCTAGAATAAATATTATTAATAATAATTCATGAGTCATAAAAACATTTTTCTTGACGATTGATTAATTTGCAACATTATTTTTTATATTTATGACCAATTGAATAGCAGCAAGATAAATTGAAATTTACATTTATTTTGAATTAGTTAAGTTACAGGTTTTGAATGTAAGTGTTTTGGGCTGAAAATTTCCATTTTATGATTATTTAAACACTGTAACTTTTACATCAAATATTATTTGGAATTATTGTTTAACAAGATGATATATAAATTGGCATTCCTCTTGGCAATAAAATTTTCTTGGAAATACTGATTATCTTGTTGCAAATCAATAGGATGAAAAAATGAATAAATTAATGAAGTATTTTCACATAAAGGCTGTAATTTTATCAATAAACACTACTTGGAAATAATGATTAATTTGGTAAAATTCAATTTGGATGACACACACAATCAGAATATTATTTTACAAATTAATCAAGATGAAAAATCAATAAAAATTAAATTGATGTTTGGTTTTTCATTTAAATACCAATTCATTATCAAAAATCTCACAAAAATTGTGTATAAAATTCATAACATTTTTTCAATGCAAAAGACATAACACGTTTAATGAAAAATTGATTTATTCTTGATCAATATCATTGAGATGGTGCTGACTAAAGCTGCCATTTAGAGAATTACCTAGAAAATAATAATTAGATAGATTAAAATTACATACAAACGTATTTATGCACCAATATTAAATGAAACTACCAAATTGTTGATATTTACTAATTTTATTTTAAAATTTACATCTTGCAAACTATAATCAACTTTTCAAGATAGCTTGCTAACTATTGATTAGATCATTTAGTTTTGTTTCTAGAAATTATTTCATTTAATAATTGAGATTGACTTAGCATTATTTTACCAAGGAGAAAATAATTAACTTTTATTTGAATTGATCATATAATTATTGGAAATTTCAACTGAAATTATCTTCATTTAAAACCACTAACATTAACATTAAAACAATCTTGATGAATTTGTTACCTTGGAAAAAAATGCCATCACAAAATTTCTAATAATTTTGTTTTTGAAAGTTACAGCTCTAATAACTAACTTTAAATTAATCTAGTTAAAAATAATCGAATCTTCATCCATAAGTATTTTAACTCAAACCTGTCACTTTTATCTACCCCTTTATAATTTATCTTCTTTACTATTTTGAAATTTAATCCCAGATGAAATACTAATGTAATTTTTAATTTGAAGTTTTGTTTTTTTATATTTAAATATTCTTATAAACTCTCAGAACATTTAATACAATAATCTATGCTTGATGATATTAAAAATAGCTAGATCTTAATTCAAAAGTTTGGGCATGTAAAAACTGTAACTTTTACAGCAAGAATTACTTGGAATTTGTGTTTAACATGTTAAACTAAATATTGGATGGATAACAAAATCACTAAATCGAATTTTTTTAAATTTTTCACTTAAATTTATTAATTTACTCTCAAAATGCTCACAAAAATTTTAATATTTTTCAAATGTTTTAAAACCTGTAACTTTTGTTATAAGAATCTCTTGGAAATGTTGATTATCTTGTTGCAAATTAATTGGATATAAATGAAAAATTACTAAATTTTAAAAATGTACTGTCACTTGAAGCCTGTAATTTTATCATTAAACACTACTTGGTAATACTGATGAATTTGCTAAAATTTAATTTTGGCATGGACAAAGGTTTTGATTATTTTATTTTACAAAGTAATCAAGATGAAGACACAATAAAATTTAAATAGAAGTTTGGTCTTTCATAGAAATTCTGATTATCGTATGACAAGTGAAATTGGAAAATTCTTGAAATGGAATTGAAATTTAAATAAAACTGTAACTTTTTTTTTAAATGCTACTGAAAATACTCGTCATCATGCTAAAAAAATATCTGGAAACATCAGCGGATTTATTTAACACCTTGTTGAAATTAGTTTTCATTATTAAATTATTTAGCAAGTTATCGGGCTTGTAAAATTAGACTTTGTGGAATGAAAATTATTAGAACATGGTATCATATATAATTTATTTCCAAAACATGGAATTCACCAAGTATGAATACTGTTGTAAATTTTGAAACTATTTGAATTTAAAGCAATTAAAAAATTATTTCTATTTAAAACCTGTAATTTTGTCATTAAAAATTACTTTGAAATACCGTTTATCATGCTAAAATATAAATTGGATAAATTCATTATTAAGTTTTAAATTAATCAAGCTGTAATATTTGTTAACAATCTAGTTAGAAATAAACAAAACCATAGTTGAATTTCACAATGAAAATTTTGCCAATTTAAACAATCAAAAATAACCGCGAGTACAATTCAGCACAATTTTATTTGAAGTTAAGTGCTTGTTGAATTATTACCAAGTTTGATAGAAAATAAATTGGATTGATTTAAATTAAAAATCATTTTTGAATGATCATGAAACAATTGAAATTTTAAACTGAAAATACTTTTATTCAAGAAGCTGTATCATTAAAATCAAAATTAATTTTGAAATTTCTCTTATCTTGTTTAAGTCGTATTGGCCTAACCCGGAGACGAATTTTTTGCAAGTTAATCAAGCAAGTAAACGGGGTATACCATACGGTGTATCGGGAAAATTATCTAGATTATCTAGGTTGTTTGCTTAATCAAAATTAAAATTACTTTAATTGTATGTTTTGGTGAAAAATTTCTTTTAGCATGAACAAAATTAAAAGGTCTCTATGAACCACCCATACAAAAATTTAATATATTTTTGTTTATTTTTAACTAGTTTGTTTTCATATTTTACAGCTTGGATAATTTATAATACAATCAAATTACTTAAACCTTTTGTAGTTAAGAATGCTATTTAATTAAACGATTTAATACTTCTAGCTAAACAAGACCATGGTTGATTGGTAAAGATTAATTTGAAACTTGCTGAAAATTATTTCTATTCGAATTTTTGCATTCAAAACCTATTACTTAAGCATTAAAGTAATTTTTTAACTTCAGATTAACTAGTTAAGTTACAATCGGACGGACCAAAATGGTATAATTTATTTTGCAAGTTAATTAAAATTCAAGAAATGACATATACCATTCGTTATCAGGGGATAATTATCTAGGTTATGGTGAATGATCTATTGTTTGCTTGGTCAAAATGAGATCACAATTAGAATCCATTTAAAATTGTGACTATTTTCAATTATAATTATAAGCTAGTACATCATTAAATGTTACAGCTTGGATAATTGATACCTTTAACTACTACATAACTTTTATAATTTCGAAATATTAGCATGTTTTACTTGACAAGGTCAATTCATACGCAAATATAATACACAAGTAGTATATTTTTTACTCACTTTTCTGCCTACTTTGCTAGAAGTTATTTGAACCTTCTTCATGACTAATCAATTTGAAATATTTCTAACTTGATAACAAATAATTGTGCACAAGATTAAATAAAAATTTTGATTTTAGTTTTCATTTAAAATAATATTTACTCTCAAAATGCTCACAAAAATTGTTGAAATTTTAAAATAGTTTATAAATTCGGGCTCTAGCTATATGTCTTGGCATATTCCACGATGATCGAGAACAATTTCATTGACATTGTAAGAATTTCTTAAATAAGTGATTTAAATAATCTGGATCAATTTTATTGGGGTGGTGCTGCGTATAGCTGTCATTTAGAGAATTGCCTGGATAATTGATGAAAAATAATTATCAGATAGGTAAAAATTACAAGTTCCAAATTAAAACAATATCCAATATTATATAAAACTATTAAATTGTTGAATTCTTACCAATTTAATTGTAAAATTTACAGCTTGTAAACTATAATCAATTTTTAAAATTAGCTTGGTGACAATTAATTAGTTCTTTTGGTTTCGCATCTTCGAATTATTTCTTTCGATGATTGAGATTGATTTAACATTTTTTTCACCAAGAAGAAAGCGCTAGACTATATAATTTTACAAAGTAATCAAGATGAAAAAAACAATAAAATTTAAATTGAAGTTTGGTTTTTCATTTTCACTTAAAAACTAATTCACTCTCAAAATGCTAACAAAGATTGTGTATAAAATTCATAACATTTTTTTAATGGGAGTGCCATAACGTCGCTGCCCTTAATAGTTATCAAGGTACTGGCAAAGTATTCTTTATAAGCTAGATGAAAAACAATCAATTAGCAAAAATAGAATTTTATTAACTTAACCAATTTTATTTTGAGATATTTTTCGATTATTTTTAACAAGATTGTTTTTAAATATTACAACTTAAATAACACAATTTATTAACTCAAAAGTATTCTGAGTTAATTATTATATATTTAATGTGTAGCTTTTACATCATAAATCATTTTGAAATACTGATTATCATATTAACAAATTAATTGGAATACTCATCAATGAGTCATCATCATGCTAAATTAATATTTGGATTTAAATAAATTTGAAATTAAGTAAAAAAAAATTTGTTGAAAATTTCTGAACATTTTATGACTTTGATATAACTTGATATTTGATAATTCATTTTTGATTCTTTGAATATTTGTAATGATTTTGGCTAAAAATTTTCTTCCAAGATAATAATTATTGAAAAACAAGCATTGAAAAACTTTGAATAAAATGTTCCAAATTAATTTAATCTAAGTAGTTGGGGATTCCTAACTAAATTAAATGTTAAATTTACAGCTTCAAAAATTTAATTGATTTTTATTAAAAGGTTGTCATTGAGATAATTACCTAGAATAATTGTCAAAATAATTATTAGATAGTTTAAAATAAATTGAACTATCCCGCTGTAAATATCCATATTAGTTAAATTATTATAAAAGTTACAGCTTGAAAAAATTAATTAATTTTTAAAATTAACTTGGTAATATAAATTTTACTTACTAAATAAAAATTAACCAATTTTTAGTTGTTATTAATTCGAAGCGGAATTCAGAAATTCTAATTAATTGTCTTTTTGTGAGAAAGTTTCTAGCATTTTATACCTTTACCTTGGGATTATATTTTTCAATTTAGTCTTGTTACTTGGAATTGCTTAAAACAATTTGAGCCCCAATAAAAATTACAATAAATTAACAAGATAATTCAATTTCGATATGTTCACTAGATAACAATCAAAAGAAATTGATGGAAAAAAGTTGAATAGTTGTATACTAACAGATAATATTACATTTATTCAAAAAGCTGTATCATTAACATCAAAATGAATTTTGAAATATCGCTTATCTTGCTCACGTTCTATTGGCGACACGGGAAATGAAAATTATCTTGCAATTTCAAGAAAGTAAACGGGAGCATCAAAACCTATAACTTAAGTATTAAAATAATTTTTTAACTTCAGATCAACTAGATAAGTTCAAATAGGACGGACCTAAATGGTATAATTTATTTTGCAAGATTGTAAGACTCACTAATATATAAAATCAATGATCAAAATTATTGTAAAGCTTTTGATATTCTTTAAACAAGATCATATAACATAAACAATAACATCCTGGAATGAGTCACATAATTGTTATCCCATATATATGCAAAACTCTGTGTAATTGCTTGCATTCTTGACAAGCAATTACAAAAGCAATTACAACTTAGCAATTACAATTACAATTAAGCCAGATACTTTTGTGATTAATGTTTACAAAACAGTTATAAAAATAAACTCTTAATTAAGTAATAAAAATAATTTTATGTGTTTTCGCATAACATATGGATTTCGAGTGAATTTTATTTAAATTTAAAACTGAGTTTTGAAAAACGTTTTTATTATTTTTAAATTGTTTCTAAACAACGAAAAATGTACTAACAATTCATCATTTGAGACAATACTTCAAACAAAACTGTACGAAATGAATGATCTAGCAATCATTTTTTGCCACCTGGTCATCATCCTTCTATCGGCTCAAATAAAAGTCAAAGCAAAATTGATGCCCAGTTTTGTCGACCCGATTGCCAACATATCGGTGCCCACCGGACGGAGTGCCACGCTCATTTGCACTATCGATAATCTGGAAAATTATAAAGTTGCCTGGATTAAAATGGACAACAATATGGAGCCGACTCTCCTGACAATCCAACTCCAGAACCTACAGCTGGACAACAGATTCCGTGTTTCACAGAGCAATAGAGAATGGCATTTGCATATAAGTAATGTCCAGATCACTGACAAAGGTCAATATATGTGCCAAATCAATACCGATCCGATGATCAAGCAAACGGGATACCTAGATGTTTTAGTTTCTCCGTCTATAGTGGAGTCGGACACCAGTTCCGATATGATTATTGACGAGAGACAGGAGCTGTCACTCAGATGTCGGTCCAATGGGTATCCGACACCTACCATCACGTGGAGGCGAGAAGACGGCAAAGACATCTCTCAGGGACTCTATGGCGGCAAAAAGTACTCCTGGCATAAAGTCGACGGCGAGTATCTCAACATAACTCAAGTGACTCGAGAGGATATGGGAGCCTATGTGTGTATAGCTAGGAATAATGTTCTTCCCAGTGTTAGCAAGCGAATTGTTGTTCAAGTTAATTTTGGGCCCAAAATTAAAGTCCAGAATCAATTAGTGGGGGCAGCCCTCGATAGTGACGTTCAATTGGAGTGTAAATGGGAGGCATCGCCCAAACCATTGACTTCTTGGATAGGAAGCGATGGAGTGATAATTCATTCGACAGAAAAATATGTCGTCTCTGAAGAACACGACTCCTATCGGACGCGAATGGTTCTCAAGATAGCAGTACTCGATGACAAAGACTTTGGGACCTATAAGTGTGTCGCAAAAAATAGACTTGGTCAAAATGAGGGATTAGTCAGACTTTATGAAATACCTGGGAGTGACGGCCAGAGTCTAGCAATTAAACCGAATCATACCATCCCTTCATTGGTGTCTTTGTTCATCATTATTTGTTTGCGCCTGCAATAACTTGCCACCTGCAACACCCGATACTGTCAACACGGTGTGCAACACAACACTTTCCAACCAAGGTCAAGAGACCCTCTTGGGTATTATTTGCTCGCTTATCTACAGAGAAGCTAGCACAACTTAAGAATTGCGTATATATGCGACGCTAATATTATAGCAAGCTCAGGTATCTATTTCGATGAGAACTGGGGAGTATTTACTAATGAAAGCTTTTGCCAATATTTTGCAAATGTTATAATTAATGGAACTGGCTCCAAAAATCTGGTTATTGAGTAATCATAACTATAGCTTAATTACTAATATTTAAAACTGCCATGGTATTAAAAAATACATTTTTAAAAATTTCTAATAAATTGTGTTTGAACTCTATTGAACATTATTTAACTTCGCTTGCCATTGAAAGAATTGCCTGGATAATTAATTAAAAACAATTGTTAACTATGGACAAATAAATTGTTTTCTTAAGAGCCATGTCATTATTTAATTGTAAACTTGTCCATATACAAACCTATAATTTTATTATAAAATTGAGAGGCAAAAAATTACGTTTAACCTGTAACTTTTACATCAAAAATTACTTAGAAATGCTGATTATCGTATTAAAAAATTAAAAGGAGTAAGGTTGAAAAACCCTTGAAATTTAAATGTGACTGTAACTTTTTCTTAAAAATGCTACTTAGAAGTACTCTTCATCATGCAAACCTAAAATTTTATCAGTAAAATTTTTTAAACTTCAGATAAACTTGATAAGTTTAAATCGGACAGACCAAAATGGTATAATTTATTTTGCAAGACAATCAAAATTCAAAAAATGCGACTCGTTACCATTCGTTATCAGGGGATAATTATCTTGATTTTCGTGAATAGTCTATTGTTTGCTTGGTCGAAAGATAACATAATGAGCTATTTAATAATTTTAGACTTCCTTATTTACTAATTTTTAAAATGACAACTGCAACTTTTTCAATAAATACAATTGAATTACTGTTTATTTTGCTAAAATGTGAGTTGGCTTATCCAAGCCCAATATTTTTGTAGAATCACCCCGTAACATCAGCCTGATTAATCAATTTGAAATATCAATTAACATGCTTAAAAATAAATTGATAGAAAATTAAACAAAAATTTTGATTTTATTTTTTCATTTAAAATACTATTCACTCTCAAAATGCTCACAAAAATTGCTTAAAATTTATATCAATTTTTAAATACAAAAGTCATAACACTTTTAATGGAAAAATAGATTTAAATAATTATTTATAAAAACATAAAATAATTAATAAATTTATATTCCATTCAAATAACAGTGAGTTTTCTTAACGCCTAGTATTTGGACAGTCCTTCAGCCATACCAAGTGTCAGGGATTTCAAACCGAGACCATTGTCTCCTCCATAACCGCCATCTCCGAGACCATACCCTCCGAGGGAGAGACCGCCACCATATCCGCTGAGAGACAGACTCTCTCCACCGCTCAGGTCTGCGGCTTCGGTCTCAACCAAACGGGTTCTGACAATAGGCTCACCCCTGGCTATGACGGCGTGAGGTTGAGGCACTCCCTTGATAATTGGTGCTGGTTCATGGACGGGGTGGTCTGTCCCAGGCTGTAGCTAGATGCTTGAGTTTGTTACCATGATGATCGCAACTCATTTTAAAATACGATCATTAAAAACGTGTAAATTTAACATTAAAATTAACTAGTAAATGTTCATGTTGTAAAAGTAATAAAAAAATTCATAATTAAAAGTCTTGGAAGCTTTTGAAAGAAAACAAGGCAATTTATCGGAAGAATTCAATTTTTATTTCATTTAAATTAATTACAGTACAATTAATTTGAAATTAACTTTATGAAGTAGGTAGGCACAGGTCCCCGGTCAATGGAAGCCCATACAGAGTGTAAGTTGTCAATTGACATTTTAAATTGTCACAGCAAGGACAAACCGAGCAAGGCTGACCACTAGCAATACATTGATCACCACAAAATTGAGATTGAGCTTTCGCCAATTCAATTACGCCCACAGCCATCAGAATAGTGACCACAATAACCAAAGACTGGATAACTTTCATCTGATTTAAGACAAAAAAAAAATTCATTAATTTTTTGATTTTTTTTCTCTAAAAGTCTTTACCTTTGCTTTCGGTTTGAGACTTGATTTTAATCAATAGTCAAATGATATTAAAGTCTATTCAAATCGGTTGAGGTTTGTATGTCTTACACTCCCATATGTTTTACCCGTTTGTATTGATTTCAAAATTCTTGTTAAACAAGCATTTATTAGAATATAATAAATACGATGATAACATCCATTACGCAATTTATTAATCAATGGAACTTTGGTTAAACGTGGAACTTTAAATTTAAATGATATAAATTCAACATTTTCATCAAAAATATATCAATGATATTTTCCCGTCAAGATATAAACAGGGGAGATTCGAGTGTCGGGGTGGATCATAACCAAAATATATATTTCTTAAACTCAGGAATTC
>JAQIXV010001012.1:0-12940 GCA_034700625.1 Tectocepheus velatus
CCATTCGTTTCATATTCCCTGCAATTGGTTTCATAAGGCGGTGGCAGTAGTTTTGTCTGCGATTCTGAATAAGTAATGAAATTCATCTTGCCCATTGTCAATTTCTGGAAGATGTTGTCCCTCACGAAATTGGGCAGAATATTGGGTGCGTGCAGTGCTATATAAAAGTCACCCTCGTAATATTTGATGAATGGGAATGCCATTAACTTATGTTCAAACAATAGATCAAGTTGGATGAGACTGAACTTAGCGTTTTGATAGAATTTGTCGAAATCGCTTAAAATTGTCATACATTTTCGGGGATCAACGAAAGGGGCGATCGAATGAACCTGAAAGGGAAGGGGTAGGAGAACGACATCTCCGCTCTCATTGAAAGCTTCGTTGTATTCCCTTTTGTGAGTTATTACGAGTTGTGCCGCAAAGCTATACAACATTTCTTTGATCGTTAAGTTTGAATTCTTATAGTTGACCAGAATTTTATTCTCATACAATTGACCTTGCTTCTCTTGATTTGCTTTCGACCATCCATGTGTTTGAACTGATTCTTTAAGTGTTAATATTTCTTTATATAATTCCAAATGAGCTTGCTCTTTTGAATTCTTGAGATAATTATCTGCGAACATTTCCATATCGATGAAAGTGGGCAGACATACAGTAATGGCCGGTAATTGACTGTATTTCAATGGTTCGACTCTATTCTCGACTACAGTCCTTCCACTCAGATATAGTGAAACCAATTGCGAGGATTGATATATGAATCCAAATAAACACAATATTATGCAAATGAATTTCAAAGTAAACTTGATCTTCATCAAACCTTGCTCAGTTTTCTTATCATTCTTCTGGTCCCAAACTTTTACACATTTGCTTGAATCACTAATTCGATTTGATTTGAACATGATGCTATTCAATACCTAAATTCAGCTCTAATGCAGTGAATGTTATGCTTGGTAATTGTAAATTGCTTTTAAGAAAACAGAATTGAATTATGATTCAAGTCTTTTGTGATTTTTTTCTATTGAATATAGTTTTTGAAGTTCTTATTATTGATTGGAATTTAATGACAAATGACTTCGAAAACAAAACTATTAATGAATCGATAGGTTGTGAAACTCTTTTAGATATAATAATTATTGATTTATTCCAAATCACCAAGGATACCATTGTCCATGATTTTTTTGACTAAAATTCTACAGAGTGCCCCTAGAATGCATATAAGATAAATGCATTATATTATATTTTACATATAAAAATTACCTAGATGTTTCTTTCAAATATAAGCCTTTCATATATCATAGATAGCTTGAATTTGCATGTTTATTGTTTACTTTCCTTGATAATATAAATGAATTGATGATTAAATTAATTATTGTGAATAAACGTTTGAATTTTGTTTAATATGAATCAAAACATGTTTACAAAAAAGGAAGAATTAATTAATAGATAGAATAATATTTCAATGGATTCTTTTGAAGGAAACAAATTTTTATCACCAAGGTTACATCATAGATTTATCTAACGAGAAATTTTTTTTGAAACATTATAAGTTTTCGGTTCTAATTATTTGAACTAGCTCATGTCTTGGAACTTATTAATTTTCCAAATATTTAGCAAAAATTTTATCTAAAAATTTAACGATAATGAAGGCGAAGCTCATCCCTAACCACATCCCCATAAGTCCGCCTGAGTTTGAAATTAATGTAATCCAATCCATTATTGGTTTGTGCTCGATCACTTGATCGGGGAAACGGCTGTGTTGAAGGGAAATTGAAAATTGATTCCGTTGTTCGGAAAAATATATGTGAAATCGGGTATCGATTTGATAAGAATAGAAACTTTCGAAACAATTCTTATGACATAACTCTTCGCAAATGTTTTGGAGTCTATTCTGTTCACTGAATATCTCTCTGAGTCTGATATCTGACTGATGGGTATAATTACAAAATGTTTTATTGATATTCGTGTGTTCCCGAACCAATTTGTAATTTGCATACGTCCAAGTACAATTTAATTTAAATTTTTCTTCCAGACCTGAGTTCAAGCATTCGTGTAAACAATCACTTCTGGTGTATGTGAGTCCATTCCCATCCTTTCCATAATCCCTGCAATTGGTTTCATAAGGCGGTGGCAATAGCTTTGTTTGTGATTCTGAGTAAGTAATGAAATTCATCTTGCCCATTGTCAATTTCTGAAATATGTTGTCCCTCTCATATTCGGGCAGAATATTCGGTGAGTGAAGTGCTATATAAAAGTCATCAGTGTAGTATTTCCCAGTTGGAAATGACATATTCTTGTGTTCGAATAACAAAACTAGCTGGATAAGACTAAGCTTGGTGTTTTTGTAGAAATCATCGAAAATACTAAAAATTGTTATACATTTTCGGGGATCTAAAAAGGGGGCGATTGAGTGTACCTGAATGGGTAAGGATAGGGGAACGACAACTCCGCTCTCATTGAAGGCTTCATTATATTGCCTTTTGTGTGAGATATTGATATCTGCAGTGAATTTGTCGAACAACTCATCCATCGATATATTGGATTTCGTGCAAACTCTGAAAGTCATATAATTATATAATTTAACTTGCTTATTATTTGTTTCTTCTGTCCAATTGCCTTGTTCAACAATTTTCTCTAATTCTAAAAATTCCTCAAATAATTCTTGTTGAAATTGATTTTTTGATTGTTTGAGATAACCATGGGCAAACTTCTCCATATCGATGAAAGTGGGCAGACATACAGTAATGGCCGGTATTTGACTGTATTTGAATCGTTCGACTCTGTTCTCGACGACAGTCTTTCCACTCAAATATATTGACATCAATTCTGAGGACTGGTATACGAAACACAATGAGCACAGACTTATGCAAATGAATTTCAAACCACATTTTGTCCACAATAATCGATCTTGCTTACTTTCCTTTATGCTGTTCAGATTCCAAACACTTTTATTACATTTCAAGTTATATTTCGAAATCGTTTTCATTTTGTTTGTTATTTTCAAAACCTATTGAATTATGATATCAATAATTATTATTATGGTTAGAATCTTAGCTTGGTAAAACAGTGATTACTAGAATCTATTTATTCTAGAATCTTCAGATCTATTCAAATATTGTTTTTCAATGAATAGTGTTTTGAAATATTTGTTATCGAATAGAAACTAATGATAAACAGAATAATTAATTAATCAATAGGTGATCTTAATGATGCTTGGTGATATTGATTTATTTTCAATGAAAAGTCACAGAAGACCACCAATCGATTAAATTGATCTTATTTTATTCAACTTATTCAACTATCTGAATAAAAATTTAAATATTAAAATTTAACTATTCAATTTTATTATTGTTTGCATTGTATTTTTATTAAGATATCACTCTTTTAAGACATGATTAGAAGCAATTTCTGCAAAAGTCCTTTCCTTTCCATGTTAATTAATCTTGGTTGTTTATTCACTTGATTTAAAATTAGTATTATTTGATTATTTGTTATTAATAACTTATTATTTATTTGTTCTAGACAATTTTAACAAAGTAGACAAAGTATTAATGTTTTAGTAAAAAAATGAATTAGAAATCAATTGAAAACAAATTTCCTTTTGACTCTATTTTCTGTAATTTGTCTTTAATTGCAATAATTTAGTTAATAATTATTAAAACTAAAGCGAAAATACTATAGAAAAATGCTCAAGGCCGTAAAATTGGTTTTTTTGAAAAGTGAATTTACAATAGGAAAAACAATAGACTTGCTAGTTTGATTGACAGGAAATCAATTACAAATGTTTTGAGTCAAGTATAGTACACAGTGTGTAATGTCATACACAAGTCAAGTAGTATACAGTTCTGGTATAGTTTGTGCTGGTTTGTCATATACGTATAATGGTTTTATTATATGTAAGGTCTTTATGTAAATGTGTGAACATTTCAAACAATTTATTGAATTATTTACTGAAATAATTGTTAGAAATTAATTATAATTCAATTGAAAAATGGGTTCAATATTTTGTCTGACAATCAGTTCATTAATTTTGAAAATTATAATCGACTCAAATGTTTTGGCATTGAGTGACTCAAAGAGAAACATCCCAATGGGTAACAGCAGTGGGTGCGATGACGGGAAAACTGACCTCGATGTTGATTGGGATGGGTCAATGGTTAACTATACTTGCATGCAGAAAACTTGGAAAAGACACCATCTTATTCATACCTTGAAAGAATGTGAATATATACCTCATGATTATTCCCCTACACATTACTGCATGAATTCCACGATCAGTTATGACCACATTATGCCCACTCATGGCGACCACAGACCCGTTTGGCCAATGTTTGGCGAATATGTGTTCGTACCGGTCCAGAGGTGGTCCCATAATATTGAGGTAAGGCTTCATTAACTAACAATAACTAACATGGTATATTTTATATTTGAGCATGGTGCAATTGTCATGCTATACCATCCCTGCGCTGACCCAAAACAGGTGCAGATCTTACGTGAATTAGTGGTGAATTGTCTTCGAAAACATGTCATAAGCGCTTATAATCTGTTGCCATCGGACAGACCCCTCGCTCTGGTTTCGTGGGGATGTCGTCTTTTGATGAATAGAGTTAACAAACGAAAAGTCATTTCATTTATCAAAGAGACAGCACTTCGTGGCCCAGAAGGCCATTACCCTAAAGAGGGAAAGTATAGTGAACTGCTCATCAGATTGGCTCAACCGCCGCCTAATTCTGATATTAATGATACAAATATCTGTCCGGATATGTAATGATTTAATGTAAATGCTGCTTGCTAATATCTGATTGCTTAGACAATCTTTTTTGGAATGATTTTTATTGATTTTAGGTGTGACTCAAAAATAAATTAAATTCTCCTAGAAAATAAAATCTAAGACAATGCAATAATGAGCAAGGTTAATTCATTTATAAATTTTATCGAGAATAGTGTTGCAAATGAACAAAACACTGATTCCTAACCACATGCCCAGCAGTCCTCCTAAATTAGATACGAGTGTAATAAAGTCAATGATGGGTTTGTGCTCGAGCACTTGATCTGGGAATCGTCCATGCTCAAGGCTGATTGAAAAGACATTTCCTGATTCGTTGTCTTTCTTTCGGGTCTCGATCTCATAGGTGTAGAAACTTTCGATACAATTTCGAGGGCATGACTTTTCACACAACTTTTCAAATAGGAATTGGTCGTCACTTATCTTCCAAACTCTTGGCTCTTTTTCGTGATTACAAAGTGGTGATCTTGATAAGTTGAACAAATTATCTTGTCTGATAAGTTTCATGTTATTGTAAGTCCAGAAACAGTTTAAATTGAATTGAGTTCTGAGCCTTTCGTACAGACATTTTTGAATGCAATCGCTTCTCATATTCTGTTCCCCACTATTAGACAACTGATAGGTCAGGCATTTCGTGAGGTAAGGGGCCGGCAGTAGACGTGTCTGTATCTCTGAATAGGTGAAAAAGTTGACCTTGCCCATCTCTATTTTGTGGAATACATTCGCCCGCTTATAGTCCGGCAGAATATTTGACGAATGAAACGAAACGTATAAATCGTTTTCATAATACTGAATGTATGGGAAGGCCTCCATCGGGTGCTCGTATTTGATTCGCATTTGTATCAAGCTCAATTTCTTGTTCCTGAAGTTCTGGTCAAAGTCACTGAAAAGTGTTATACATTTTCTCGGATCGAGAAAAGGGACGACCGAATGGAATTGTTTGGGCTCCGGGAGCATCACTCTATCGCCCGTATCGTTGAATGCCCAGCTATCGAAACTATACTTGGTAATTGGATTAATACTGTATTTCTCAAATATATCAATGATTGGAATGTTTTCCATATTTTCTTTAAACGCTTTCCAAAGGAAATGCCAGAAAAAGTGATCTTGTTTTCCGCCCACCTCGGCGTTCCAAGGTGTTCTGTTTATTCGTTTATAGTCCAGGTACTCTTTGTAGAGATTTTGATGATCTTGGTTATTTGATAATTTCATGTATTGATCGGCAAACTTATCCATATCCATGAAAGTGGGCAAACATATGGTGAGGGCCGGTAGTCGGCTATACTCCAGTTCTTCGATTCTGATCTCGACGGTAGTCTGTCCACTGAAATATCCTCTAATTAATTGAGTCATTTGATAAATGAAACAAAGAGAGCAAAATATCATGCAAATTGATTTAATCAATTGTTTCATGCTCAATTTGCCCAGTAAGATATTCATCCTTTGGAACCCATCCTTTGACGGACTTTTTTGTTGCCAAACATTTTTTGACTTAATTTTATTTGATTTAGTCATTGAATACAAACTCATTTTGTGAAGACTTTCAATTGAAAAACTTTTTATTACGAAAACAATATTTTACTTCGATTTTCTCATATAAATACTGCTCTTGATTATTGATCTCTCAATAGGAACTAGATCGATTGTGTGAAAGTAAAACCTGGCATTGATTTTATTCTTGCGAAAATGTTATAGAAAACATGTAATTATCGAAAGAAAAACAATATATTAAATTTTTATTTAAATAATATTTAAATTAGTATCAAGACAAAAAATCAAATTTTGCAAGGTGCTTTTTATTTTCTTTGTGTGAATCTAATCAAAAAATTTATTGAGCAATTGATTGCAGACAAACACAACACTCAATCCTAACCACATCCCCAGCAGTCCTCCAAAGTCAGATACCAGGGTAATCCACTTAATAATAGGTTTGTGTTCGATCACTTGGTCGGGGAACCGGTTGTGCTCGATACTGATCGAGAAATAGTTGGGATGTTTCTCTAAGAGGTCGTTCCCCTTTCGTACTGAAATATCATACGCGTAGAAACTCTCCAAACAATTTCGAGGA
The DNA here is from genome assembly GCA_034700625.1 of Tectocepheus velatus. Taxonomy (NCBI): domain Eukaryota; kingdom Metazoa; phylum Arthropoda; class Arachnida; order Sarcoptiformes; family Tectocepheidae; genus Tectocepheus; species Tectocepheus velatus. The sequence continues at coordinate 6,852 of JAQIXV010001012.1, forward strand.
CAGCTCTCATCGCAGGGTGTCTTCAAATCGAGGTATTCGTTACCAATCTTATTGCGATCATATTTGTTCTCTTCACAAATATGTGCCTGAGCAAAGTCAAACAGGTTTTCCCTTCGGATAGGTTTGTCGTTAGGCCAGATGCAGGTTAAATTGAATTTTTCGGTCAGTTTTCTAGCAATACATTTGTTAATACAATCGCTTCTCATATCCTGTTCTCTGCTCTTAAGCCCATAGACTCTGCATTGAGTTTCATAGGGAGGGGGAAGGAGTCGGGTCTGAGACTCTGAATATGTGATGAAATTGATCTTGCCCATTGTCAGCTTCTGAAACGTATTTTCCCGTTTGTGATCTGGCAAAATGTTCGGTGAATGGAGGGATACGTAGAAGTCATCAGTGTAATATTTCTCGTAGGGGAATGACTGGTTGTTGTGTATGAACTGCAACACCATACTGATGAGGTCCACTTTTCGACCACGGTAGTTTGGGTCGAAATCATTGAATAAGGTCACGCATTTCCTGGGATAGGGAAAAGGAACAAGAGGATGTACCTTACTTGGTATGGGTAGGTTTATACGAGTGCCCGATTCATTGAAGGCCAGGCCCTGGGATTTGAAGCCGACTTCAATATCAGCGCTCAAGTTGTCGAACAGATCTGAGACTGTGTACTGATTCTTGTGTTCGCCGTAGGCTTTCCATAGGAAATATCAGTTGAAGTCCATCTGTTTGTCCCGAACTTCCTTGGTGTAATTGCCCTGCTTAATTTGTTCGTTCATTTGGAGGAAATCCTGGTACCGGTTCTTCTCTTTTGGATTGTTTTTGAACACACGGTCCGCCCATTTCGGGAGATCCAAGAAAACGGGGAGACATACAGTAATGGCCGGTATTTGACTGTATTTGAATCGTTCGACTCTGTTCTCGACGACTGTCTTTCCGCTCAAATAGACTGAAACCAATTGAGAGGATTGATATATGAAACACATCGAGCACAGTGCAATGCATAATAACTCAATGCTCTGCCTGATGCTGAGTGTGCCCCAGCACAGTTTCTTCGATGCAATCTTGTTCTTTTGTGGTGACCAATCGTAGCCAATGTTTGTGTGAAATATTTCTTTGAAGAATTTCTTTGATTTTTCCGTTTGAGTCCAATTCATTTGATTCTTCATTTTCTGATAGTTTATTGAATTCTTGAAATGAATTTTTGAATTTAAAAAAAATGAGCTCTTTATGCAGCTTTTGTAGGGAATTGACGTATTCATAGAATGGCCCTGATATATTGATTATTCATCGATTTACATTTAATTTTTTTTATATTTCGTAAACAGTAATTGCTCTTGTTTAATATTCAATTTTATCTAGTTTAGCATGCAATTTATTCTTGTGCTCCTACTTCACGTGTCTTTCAGATCTTACTATTTAGTGGAATCTTTTTTAATTAACCTGCAATTTGATAAACAACTTAATTGTTAATCAATACTGATGTGTGCGGACACATCATTCTGTGCCCAAACCCTAACCTATTATCAACTTTTAGTTTAAACTCATTTTTAGAGTCATTTTGTTTTGAAACTCATATTTCGAGTCATATTTGTATTTAAACTCATATTCATTGTTCGTATCTAAGGTTTACTTGTTTTACATTTTATGAGATTTTAGAGCTATTTGTATATAAGCCATAGATTTTCATATACTTAAAGACAGTCTTATAGTAGACACCGTTCGCGACACATGTTTTGAGATCTCAATAAATAATTATAGTTTTGATTGACTTTCAGTTATTTTGTATTTATTTGAAGTCAATAGTCTTTAGTATTGTTTTTGTGAAGTCTTTCCCCCAAAGAGTGCCGTCAAAGATCCTGTAGGGATGGCCACAAGGGGTGGTCAGTCCCGTGTAAGAGCCGGTGAGCATAGCAGAGCTCTCGACCTCTTAGAATACAGTTGTTAATAGATACTAGATCATAATAATAATAGGTTATCAAGGTTATCAGTGCACCATTAATTTATGCACCATTTATATTGAATAACAATAAAAAACCAACTTATGATTTGATGAAAAGACATTTCTCATGATAGTTCCTTTAAAAATCCAGATAAATGTGCTTAGTAATTAAATATTATTAAATCCATTTCAATTGATGAGTTATATACTATTACTTAATATCAATTTTACTTTTATTGATTATCTTCTTTATTCACATTTACATTTTATTGATTTAATACCTGGACAGTATACATATAAACAATCTAAAATCATTATTTTATCGCATGATATTATACATGTATATTGCAAATATTTAATTAACATGTACAACCTTTTTATAGCAGATTTAATATTATTTAACAAAAGAGAATATTGATTGAAATCTGATAATTATTAACTAGGTGCATTTCAAATACAAAGCATAAATTTTTAAAACGACCAAGCAAAATAAGACCTAAATAACTAAATTTAGCCCTACTTCAATGAAAAACTATAGAATTTCTAAATACTTGGCAAACAATCGGTCCAACAATTTGTTGATAATTAATGTAAAACTCATCCCTAACCACATCCCCATAAGTCCGCCAGAGTTAGAAATCAATGTAATCCAATCCATTATTGGTTTGTGCTCGATCACTTGATCGGGAAAACGGTTGTGTCCAATAGAAATAGAGAATCGATTTCGGGTTTCATTGAAAAAGTTTCCGTTTCTGGTCTCGATTTCATACGAATAGAAACTTTCGAAACAATTTTTGGGACAAAAATCTTCGCAAATGTTTTGAAGTTTATTCTGTTCATTAAAGACCTCCCGGAGCCGAATCTCTTCTGTATAATTACAAAAGGGTTTCTTAATAGACGTATATTCCCTTACCAATTTGAAGTTTGTAAATGTCCAAGTACAATTTAAATTAAACTTTTCTTCTAGACGTGAATTAACACATTCGTGTAAACAATCACTTCTGAGTCCGTCCCCATCCGTTTCATATTCCTTACAATTTGTTTCATAAGGCAATGGCAGTAGTTTTGTCTGCGATTCTGAATAGGTAATGAAATTCACCTTGCCCATATTCATTTTCTGAAATATGTTATCCCTCTCGTAATTAGGAATAGTATTGGGTGAGTGCAGTGCAATGTAGAAATCACCATCATAATATTTGTTAAATGGGAATGACATATTTTTGTGTTCGAACAATAAAACCAATTGAATAATTTTCAGCTTGGTGTTTTTGTAAAATTTATCAAAAACGCTAAAAATTGTTATACATTTTCGCGGGTCTAAAAAGGGAGCGATTGAGTGGATCTGAATGGGAAGGGGTAGGGGAACGACATCTCCTCTTTCGTTGAAGGCCTCATTGTATTGCCATTTGTGTGAGATATTGATATCTGCAGTGAATTTGCCGAACATCTCATCCATCGATATATTAGATTTCATAAACACTTCAAATACAATTTTATCATACAACTGTCCTTGCATACTTTGAGCTTCTGACCAACCATTCTTTTCAACCAATTTCTTGAATTCTACAAATTCTTTAAATAATATCTTGTGAAGTGGATCTTGAGAACTATTTAGATAACCAAGCGAAAACCTTTCCATATCTATGAGAGTAGGCAAACATATAGTAATGGCCGGTATTTGACTGTATTTGAATCGTTGGACTCTATTCTCGACGACAGTCTTTCCGCTCAAATATATTGACACCAATTGTTGGGTTTGATATACAAAACATAAGGTACACAAACTTATGCAAATAAATTTCAAAACTAACTTGGTTCTCAATAGACCTTGCTTCATTCTCTTATTCTTATTGCTTGGCCAAATAATTTTCTTACTTTTGAGAATCGTTGCGGATTTTGAAATCATTTTCAACTCAAATAATTTAAACTTGTTAAAATGTAATTATTTAAACTATTCACCCATTCGATTAAACTAGCTTGAACAACTTTTTCAGAACTTGTGACTAAAAGTTGTAAGTCATATGATTTTTTTCTTCTGTTAGAATAAATTTGAGAACAATTAAAAATAAGTGAAACATAAAAAATATCGATTTTATTAGTCCTATTGAATTGTCTGTTGACTGAGCAAGATAATAATCAATCAATATAACTTTCATTTGAATTTCATTGATTTTTCTCTTGTTTCCAATCACCTTGGTTACATTGAATTGTTTGAAAATAGAGATATTAAATAAATCAATTATTTATTAACAGTAAACATATCTTTCAATACATTAATTAAAAATTATTTTCTATATGACGTCAATATAATCCATTTCATAATTGGTATTTCCTTGGTGATTTGATTAGTAGTGTATCACATGATAATCAATCATGTTCCTCTTTTTCATGTTGTTTGAGACAATCCTTTTTGAAAACAAAGTCTAAAATTTTATCAGAAATAAAGGCAAAACTCATCCCTAACCACATCCCCATTAATCCGCCAAAGTTTGATATGAATGTTATCCAGTCTAGTATTGGTTTGTGTTCGATCACTTGATCGGGGAAATTGTTGTGTTCAATAGAAATGGAAAAATTGTTATTCGATTCGATGAATAACTTTTCATTTCTGGTCTCGATTTCATACGAATAGAAACTTTCGAAACAATTTTTGTGACAAATATTTTCGCAAATGTTTTCCAGTCTTTTCTGTTCGCTATAAATATCTCGAATTCGCTTTTCCTCGAAAAAATTACAGAGTGTTTGATTGGGTGCCATCTCTTTCCAAATTAATTTGAAATTAAAGTATGTCCAAGTACAGTTCAAATTGAATTTCTTTGCCAATTGAGAGCCAATACATTGGTACAAGCAATCACTTCTCGCGAATGTTAATCTGTTTCCATGTTTTTCATAATCCCTACAATTTGTTTGATAAGGCGATGGCAATAGTTTTGTCAGTGATTCTGAATAAGTTATGAAATTCATCTTGCCCATGTTCAATTTTTTAAAATTTTTGTCCCTGTAGTAATTGGGCAGAATATTAGGTGAGTGAAGGGATATATAGAAGTCACCATTGTAGTATTTTACAAGTGGGAATGCCTTCTCATTATGTTCGAATAGTAATTCCAACTGAATTAGATTGAGCTTGGTGTTTTTGTAGAATTTGTCTGAATTGCTGAAAATGGTAATACATTTTCGAGGCTCAATAAATGGGACTATTGAGTGGACTTGTATTGGAAGAGGGAGGGAAACGACATCTCCGCTCTCATTAAAGGCTTCATTGAATTGTCTTCTGTGACACATTACGAGTTCGGCCACAAAGTTGTCGAATAACTCTTTTGTCGTTATATTTCCAAACGATTTCACATATTCTTTATAAACAAAATATTTATACAAACGACCTTGCTCTTCTTGAGCTTCTTTTGACAAGTTTCCAGGAGTGATATTCACTGAATCTTTCCAAGTCATAAAATCATTTAAAAATTTCGAATGTTCTTGGTTATCTGAATTTTTGAGATAATAATTGGAAAACTTTTCCATATCGATGAAAGAGGGTAGACATACAGTAATGGCCGGTATTTGACTGTATATCTGTCTCTCTATTCTGTTCTCGACGAAAGTCTTTCCGCTCATATATATTGATATCAATTCTGATGATTGATATACGAAGAAAATTGACCAGGATATTATGAATATAGTTTTGATAATTCTTTTAATATCATCTCTATTTGAATAGAATTTCTTGATTTTATTCATTGATTTGAATTTGTTTTCAGTTTTTCTGAATAATTGAACTTTTGGTATCATTTTAACTAATATTTATTATATGAAATATTTTTACCTTGCACAATTTCAAACAATAATGAATATATGTTAAATGAAGCTTATCTCGAAAAGCAAGTTATTAAAAAATCAATGAAATCTAGTTCGATTTTGCAATTATTTCGATAGAATTTATGATGAAAAATATTAACCTTGGTACATCGAATATTCGTATTTATAGAATAATTTTTCGCTAATTCTCTCTGAAAACTAAGTCTATAACCTTTTCAGAAATAAAGGCAAAACTCATCCCTAACCACATCCCCATCAGTCCACCCGAGTTAGAGATAAGTGTAATCCAGTCCAGTATTGGTTTGTGCTCGATCACTTGATCCGGGAAACGGTTGTGTTC
>JAQIXV010001013.1:0-12925 GCA_034700625.1 Tectocepheus velatus
GGCAGAAACACTACTAATAGCCAAACAATTGCGAGCTTTTCGTGCGATAACATCACAATCAATGGCTCACAAACAGTGTTGAGTCCAATGACCAGAAGTTATATAAGAGAATGTACTCGAGGCAAATGGACTGACCCTGACTTCATATGTAAAGTAGTCGAAGTCATTAGTCGAAACTTCTTTGAGAAACTATTGGACCAAAAGTTATCTCTCGTTTTAATCGTTTTTCTACTAATTATGTCTTCAGTTATAATATTCTTAATATTTTTGGTAATCCGTAATAAAAACAAAAACAAAAGACTAAACAATAAAATAGAAAACAACTCTAATATTGAATATAATTCAAAACGTTTGAGTAATTTATCAAAAACATCAGAACATGTATATGAAGATTACCAGGAGATTGATGGCCACCAAATCGATGCATATTTAGAAATTTGGTAATTCATTATCAATTGATTTACATAAAAACACAATAAATCGATTCAAACGAAAAAAATCAATTTTTATTCAAAAAAAGAACAAATTTATCGACAAATGAGAGCAAAACAAATGAAAATCAATTAATCGGCAAAAACTCTATAAATAATTGAGATTTGAGTCGACTATAAATTAAGAGATTATTTCTTAATTCAAATGAAATCTAAATTTTACAGAAAAGACAAAAAACTAAAGAAATGTCGAATAAAAACAAAAAGAAGTCTTAAGAGTTGTTAAGGTATACAAACTTTTTAGTTGTTGTGGTTTTGGCGGTAAAACTGAAGTAACGCTTTAGTGAAGAGGAATGTATTGAATGTCTGATTAAATCAACTGAAAGACAAAAATAGGTTTAATTTTATAGAAAAGGTGTTCAAAATGTGACATAAATACCGGGAATCGGAATCAGGAGAACGAGAGGGTGGAGTCCTGGGTCTGCCGCCATCCCTCACGTGAGCGTCTCGTCCGCTTCGTCTGACGGGTGATGCCGAACGACTTCTGGACCTTTTAGGAGATAATCAAGAAGTGAAGTGAAGACTCGTTGCGAGACATCAATTGATGCGAGACTTTAATGGACTGATGGCTACGGAAGGGATTAGGATTTGATTCGACTCTAATTCAATAGATTCTAATCGAAGAGAAAAGTTGTCTTTCGAGTGGACACTAAGTTTTGAGGGAAGTATTGGAAGTATTTTGTGTGACATTCGATTAGAAGTGTGTTCGACAGTGACTGACACATGACGTGCGCGAAGTGGCGATTGACGTTCGGTTGGCATTCAAGACAAACACCGCCGAAGAGGTGTCGATACAACTAATAGTTATGATTTCAAATTAATCCCATTCTCGATGTCATTCATAAACCGAATCAAACAAATAATCGTTTGATGCGATTGACAGACAAAAAGACGATCTGTTCGGCAGAGTATCGATCAGAACAGTTGAGTACGAAGTGGTCGGGAGTCAAGTCATTAGAGACTAATAGCAATTGAGTGACCCTTTTCTCTGGCATTAAGAGTGCGGACGAGTTATCGCTTCTCTAAAAGCAATTGATTTCAACTCTGACCTCAAATGAGGTCTTATGTCAGACGCAGTCATTTATAGATATATTTCAGACACTTTTGGCGTCGAATATAAGTGTTTCAGACATTGAGGCAGTGATTGAAGTAATTGTTTGTCAATTGATTTGCGCTAATGATTGAAATACAAAGAAATTTCTTAAGCCTTGAATTTGACTCAAATTAAAAAATCAATTGTTTTCATCAAAAACCACATAAATTATGAAAACATTTAAAATTAATTAAACGTAAAGTTAATCGAAAACTACTTTAAAACAAATACTTAGTCTTAAAATGAGTTCCAAAAATGCAAATCACTATCAATTGATTCGATAAACAATTAAAGTCTAAACAAATTCAGTAATAAAGAGACAAATAATGACCGGAAGGCCAGTCCTCTGCTCATACCTGGAGTATCGTTTGCGTCGGTATTCATATCCGTCTTCACCACCTCTTCGCGAATCTCTTCCGTACTCTCCTCGTCGAGGGGGCGGACCTCTTGAAGAGGGACTTCTTCCTCGATATCCTCCTCTATCACTGCCATAGCGTTCACCGCCGTATCGGTCGCCGCGATCTCCGCGTCCGAATCGGTCCTTACCGTCGTGTCGGGTCCGACCCGTAGACATCTCTACGCGTACTCTTCGGCCGCAAATATTTCTTCAGATAATAAAAATGTTTATTAGTTTTAAATTATTATATCGTTTGAGAAAAACATCGAATAAATTGAATGAAACGATGAAATCAATCAATAATTGAGTTACTCTCACATCGATTGCATGACTTTAAAGATAATAAGACATTAAAAGTCAATCATTTGAAGCATTAATTCAAACCATAAATAATATGAAACTCAGGAAACACTGGATGTCATGCAATCGGTCTTCACTTTAGTGGTGAAAATCGACCAAAAAATCGATATTTTCTCTTAAATAATGAGATCTAATAATAGACTACTTTTCGATAAAATATAAAACAATTAATCGATTGATATATAAATTGAATGAAATTAAAAACGATTTCAATTGAAATCAAACAAAAATGAAGACCCGAAGAGATGTTTGGGTCAAACAAAGAGCACATGTATTGAAATGTAATGAAAGAGTTGACTCTTAACTCACTTTCCGTCCAATTGACGACAGGCCTCTTTGGCGTCTCGGGCATCGTCAAACATAACAAATGCAAAACCGGGAGGATTTGTGGCCACCCATACGTTCTTCACGTTTCCGTATTTACCGAATGCGGCCTCCAATTCATGTCTGGATCCGTTTGATCCCAATTCGCCCACATATACCTTGCAATCAATATTACCCGACTCTCTATATCTCGAAGACATTATAATTGCTTTAAGAGTCGTTTATAAACTAATTTTGAATTCAATTTAATTGAAAACAATATATTTTTTATCGATTTTTTTGTCACAAAATTGAGACGAATTGCGAACCAAATGAAGACTTCAATGCAATGAACGACAAAAATATTTTCAACAAAACCTTTTCATTGACTCTTTTTGTTGACCGAAAGTCATTCAAATCAATTACTTTTCAATACGTTTTCACTTTCAATACGTCTACAGAACTCGACCCCAATCTGTACGCCTGTCCTCTGAGTCATTCAAATACAACATTTGTATTCAAATTTTGAACCCTTTTTTCATTTGAATCAAACATTTATTGTTTTGTCAATACTTTGATATAATTTAATTCAAATCAATTTGAGTTTTAAAGACATTTAAAACAACATTAAGTAAATTGAGGTATAATTTGAGACAACATTCAATATTTAAAATTATAATTCAATTTAAATTCAGAATTAATGACAAAAAATGGACCAAAAATTTATGGGCTTTTCAGATGTTTTTAATAACAAAAAATTTAATTAAAATAAAAGTCATTTAATGAGAAAATGTTAAAATTATGGCACAATTTAGTCTTTTTTATATCTCTTATAACTGGTTATGAGTTTATATCTTCTGATGGCTATTAAAATCATAATTAGATTTACGGCATATATAGTGACGCAAACTATACACAAGTTTTTGAGAATAAACGCCAAAATATATCCCAAATAAAGTGACCCCAAGTTTGAGAGAAATGCATTAAAAATATATACTTTTGTCAAAAATAGTGAATTGTTCGCAACGTTTGCTATAATCAGTTGAATCGTATAAAATAGTAGTCCGTAAACAGGATTCGGGTATTTGAAGGGTTCGGGAAGAAAACCAAAACCACTGCCGTATCTGTAATAGACATTTGGATTAATCTTAACAACTATTTGAACAATGGATTGAATACTCGGAGAGAAACACTTTTGTGCAACTGATGTATGAATTGATGTCACAAAAAGCGTTATATGTTTTGTCGTTTTCGTGAAGAACTTCGATATAAAGGGTATAGAAAGACAACATCAGACCAACAGATGATATCACCGAAAGGTATATCGTGTTCTTCGACAAAGAATTGATCAGTTGTTTTGTTGATACCATTGTTTTTTGTTGATATAAATCACTTGATTTACAATACTTTGAGATTTTTAAACAAAAGATATTATCCTCTCTTCTGTCAAATGGATGAAAGTCTTCGTTCCAATCGATTCACTCTTTACTTGATATCCAATGATATCTGTTTTGGAAGTGAATAAGGTTTAAGACTTCAATATTAGTGTAATATTTGAATGTGAGTCACCTTTTGAGGAGTTCTCAATTGTTTTCAATCAAAATAAAAATCGACTAAAAGATGAAAAATCAGATGATTTATATCATTTCATATGAAAGTCATTTAATGGTATTTGAAGCCAAAGTTTCATTGAATACAATTGTTTTCAAATATAAAAACCCTTTAACTGCACTCAACTTCATTCGAGAGGTGAACAAAATCAATGGTTTCTAAGCAAACGACACTGACGTCAACCAAAGCACATGTAATAAACGCATTCATAAAAGTTGTTATTATTTCAAAAGTGAGAGAAAATAAATTTTGTTTGAATTGAATAAAAATTAATTCGTTAAAAATTATTCCCATAAACATTAATTATCTTGATGAAATTATTATTGTTCTTATAAAAAAATGCAATTGATTTGTGAAAAGACATTTAAAAAAGTGTATATAATTATGAAGGGGTATATTTTATTTGAAAGTAGTTACGTTTATTTTGAATCATTTGGACTTTAAATTTTCAAAAACATGTTTTCAATTTTTAAAGCTTTTGATGAAATGTAAAATCAGTTTTGAATTAATATTTAACAATAAAAGAGATTAATCGTCAAAATGTTACCGAAACCTAAGTTTGATTTGACTACTCGTCCATCGACTGTCAATACGACTCCTACACCACAACCGACTCTCAGTTGGCTTCAATACAATCCGAATCAATCTCTTAATCAACGATTTGTTAATAATTACCCAAATTATGGCCAAAATTATTACAATAACTATAATAACAATAATTTCAATACTTATGGCAATAGTTTTCAACCGGTTTTATGGCATCAAAACAATTATAACTCAACTAATAATATGAATGTCAGTAATGTTTGGAACGGATATCAAAATAACATTAGATTTAATCAAAATCCGAACCAAACTTACGGTGATTACAGTCACCAAAACAGTGACCAGAATAAGAGATTGAGAGACAATAACCAGAACCCGTTGAGAGTAAACTCTAACGCCTCTAATAAGTCATTGAATTGTGACGCTTGTAATCGTTGGTTCAAAAGTGAAGATCAGTTTAACCAACATTTAAGTGAACACATTTTGGTAAGTCTTCTCATATCGTCACTCAAATGACTCATTTAATGTTTTCAATATGTATTTGAAGTGTGGTTTAGATGAGTGCACATTCAGAGCACATCCCAAAGTGATTGAAACCCATCAACGTATGCAACACTTCTGCTTCAGAGACAAAACTCTTGTCAAACGATTCATGAGTTTAGAGACCGAAGAAGACATCGAGAAATGGAAAGAAGAGCGCAAAAGAAATTTTCCCACAAAAGACAATATCATTAAAAAACAAGAATTGAAAGAAAAGGAGAGATTAGAAGCCATTGAAGAGAACAACAAATTAAAACAAATCGAAGAAAAACTTAATATCCAAACAAAAACTGTTAATCCATTCGATAAGAAGTCGAAGAAGAATAAGAAGTCATTCAAAGGAAAGCAAAGACAGAAACCGAATAACACTTTTAATAATAATAACAATAATAACAGAAAATTAACACTTTTTCAAAAAGTAATATCAATTTTCTATTGATTTAAGTATTTATTGAAATTATTTTGTTTTACAGCTAATGATGAGTCAAATTAAAGAACAAAATGAAGAGAAAAATGAAGAGAAAGTCTCTGAAAAAGTTGAACCCATAGATAGAGAAGAAAATTAATTGCATTTTATATTTCCTTTAAGTTTTAAAATAGAATTGAAGGCATCGAATGCTTCTATATTTTTGTCACTTTTCTAATCAAAATATTATGAAATTAATTGAATTATTTGTTGGAATAAATTTGTTTTGGATTTAAATCAAAAAGAAGTCATTTTCTAAGTCTTCTGATTCATTGGTTTCAATGGAGGACTCGATTACATTCCGATAATAGGACTGTATTTCAGTCAATGTCTCAATATTTGGGATTTGATTATCTCTCATAAAAGTCAACAAAATTGAAGTCACTTTATATAAGATTTTCATCAAATCGTTGTCTCGTCCGACGATTATTGGCTGAAAACAATTGAAAACTCAATTTTCAATTCAATTCCAGATTTACGACTAATACCTGATTTTGTGTTCCTTCCAAAGCGATGGCGTATTCCTTTGCTTTGGCCAAAATTGACGGTTCCATTGCAGTACAAGTGGCTAAACGTATGCCATAAAACATCTCTTTAGTGGGTCCCGACTCCAGAGTGTGAGTAAACACATATGAGTTATTGTGTTGATCCGTCTCTTCATTATCCTTATGTTGAACGCCTAAGTTGTAACTAATGGTCAAAATTTTAATCAATTAGAGAAGAGTTGTATAAAAAGGTCATAAATAGTAATACTTTGAAACATTTAAATAAGATTTTTCCAGTTTTGTTAATTCAATGAAATGTGTGGCCATTAGAGTGAATGCATTCGATTGAAGCAAATGTTCGCTAATAGCAAAACAGAGTCCGACCCCTTCCTCGACACAAGTGCCGCGACCCAACTCATCGATAATAATGAGTGAATTTTCGGACAAATTGCGCAAAATATGACTTATTTCACGCATTTCTACCATAAAAGTGGAAGAATTGGTTTCTATTTCGTCGTTATTCCCGATTCGAGAGAAGAGTTTATCGCAAATACGAAACGTCGAGAACTCCGCCGGAATGTATGAACCCATTTGTGCCATAATCTGAAGAATCGCCACTTGTTTCAGAACAGTTGACTTTCCACTCATATTAGGTCCGGTTATTATCACAAAATTGTTTTCCGGTGATAAGCACTGAAATTATCAAAAAAATCATTTAATATTTTTCAAACAAACATTGAATTTCAATATTACGATATCATTGGGAACGGGTCTTCTGTTTAGGACTTTCTCAAGAATGGGATGTCTTCCCTGTTTTATAGCCGTATGGGACCCGAAATCTGGTCGAATGTAATTAGCGGCCGAACACTGACTCGCAAACGAAAAGATTAAATCGATTTTTGCCAAGACTTCTGACAAATTGAAAAGACATCCAATGAATTGACGTATGTTTCCGATCAGACAATTGATTATTCTGTGGAATAAATATTTGATTAAAAGTCTATTAAATAAAAGTAAAGTTTTGATTAACTGACGCATTACTCATGAGATAAATCTCTTCAACGGAAGAATTGATTCTATTATTTTTATTAATCAACTCTTGAGTCGTGAAATTCATTTTATTTCTGTTGTAAACAATTTTAATGAACTGAAATGGGAGTCGAATCCTCTCTTTAGTCTTGACTTCCATATGATATCCTCTGCTATTGGTGTAGACATCTTTAATGGGAAAGTCGTCTCTGAACTGTTGCTTCAATTTATTGATCATATGGTAGATGTCGTCAATAGTGTCGGAGTAAGTATCGCGAGCGATGTCCAGAAGAGTATTGAATCCCCTTTTAATTGCCGAACACTTTTCCATTTTCATGTTATGCCTACTCTTTGAGTACTTACAGTCTTCGTTAATCACTTGATTGATGGCACCCATAAGGAGAACAAATCTTTGATCCCTCAGGACTTCGATGTATTCGTCAAAGATATCACTTTCGCAAAGACTTAATGTCTCGATAATGGGTTCGATGAGTGATATCAAGTATTTAATGATAATCACGGCATCGATCTTACGTTCGGCTGACTTCACGTCTTGAGAACCACTTTTAAAGGTCTGAACCAAACATGAGATAACTCTCTCCACTTCTATACCCGAAAATTGAGTCAAAACTTTATCCAATCCGTCGAACATCGCCTCAGAACTGACGACAGTCTCAACCATATCGAGTCGTCTCTCAATTAGGTTCAGATCAGTCGATGGCTGTAATATACTTGACCTCAGAAGACGATAACCGCAACGAGTCTTCGTTTTATTGATTGTTCCCAACAGTGAGTGACTGCTCTTCGGTTTATGCAAATTGATTATCAGTTCCAGGAGTTTGGCTGTCGTCGGATCGATAGACATCGCATTGAGAGACCCCTCGAACACGATTTTCAATGATTTGGGCGCATATATCAAGTGCTCAAATGTCTCCAAATACTTGATAAGAGCCGCACAACTCGACAAACAATAGAACTTCGACTTCAGTTCGATCTCAACATTTGAATAGTCATCGCATCGAAGGCTTTGAATCATTGAAATACCTGAACATTAAGTAAACCAATTCAATGATAATTGAGTTACAATTGAGTGACAGTTAAAGACATAAAACAATAGAAACCTTTATTTTCGTCGAAATATCTTCGCTCTAAGTCTCGAATGTAAGCGTCGGTCAACTGATTCCGAATCATTTCATACAATCGATTGTCATCTTTAGCTATATTTTTAGTGATGAGGACTACAATCGGTTGCAATAAATGGCATATGTTTTGAAAGCTTTCGTAAATCGTGTTATCATTGAATTCACTTAAAATGAGGACCGGATTGTAGAGATCGATGGCAGCCATACCTATAGTTCCCTTCGCCCGACCCCTGCCCTCCGTAACACACATTACAACTGATGACCGATAGTCTGTCGGGACATTAGATATGGTATTAGGTCCGGTCGTCGTCGGATATGTCGTCGGATCTGTGGTTAGGGTCTGATTTGGATCGAAAAGTCTCTCAAACAATGGATCAGTTGTTCGATAAGTGTTCGGATCAGACCTCAAATTCGGGTCAAACCTCGTGTTGGGGTCAGACCTCGAGTTTGGGTCAGACTTCGAGTTGGGGTATGTATTGGAACCGAATGAATGGTTTTTCGACGAAAACATTTCATTAATTGCGTTGGAAGTGGTCTCTGAAGACCGAAAAGCATTAAATGATCCGATTTTATGAATATTAAAGTTCGGTAACGAAGACATTGGATCCGATTCAGTCATATCTCAAAAATAATACAATTATTTGAAACAAAGAACTCATTTAATTATAAATTAATTACAATTTTAATAATTTTTGTTTTTATTTGTCTTTTATTTTATTCAATCGATTCATAACTCAATTGATTTTGACTTTAATTTCAATCAAATTAATGTTTTTGTAATTAATTTGCGTTTTATTCAATGGTTTTAACACTAAATGCAATTCAATTGTATTTCTATTGAACTCTACTATTGTTTGACAAATAACTGAAAGTCTATTCATTTTTCAACTTTTAGTGCATTTCATTGAAAAGTCTTTTCTTTTTCGGATTTTTAATAAATTTTATGATATTTTTGAGATTTTTATTTACTTTTTGCAAATTATAGGACAGAATATGTCATAAATTTTATGGAAATTATGTTGTTTTGGAAGAAAGTTGAGAAACAACTGTGAGTTGAGAGCCTTTTGTGATGTTTTTTACAATCCCTGTCCACTGAGTCCTGGAAAGAGTCGTTATTTGACAGTAAATGTTGATCTCAACGGCAAATATGCTTTCAATTGATAATTGTTTTCAAGGTTTCGATTATTCTTAGCCTTTGGGCCAAAGTTTGGGCAAAGTTTGGGCCAAACCCCTTACAATAGCAGCGAAGGTCAGTCCCTGACTGAGGAAGGGCTCAATTTTGGGTCACTTCCCCAGAATTGATAAAATCTAGGAATGGATTCATAGGAATCTCTGACACCACTCAGACACTGACTGACCACTGGCTCTGATATTATAGGCGACAGTTCTTTCAGAGTGTTGAAGCTCTGACCGGTCTTAAGCTGTTCTCTCGACCTCTCCCTTGAGTTGTGTTTAAACTCCTTTGAGTTCTTCACTATATATTGCTTTGTCTTCAAACCAAAAGAGTTAGAGTTTTGAAAAGTGTTCAAAGAGTTAACATTACGACCAAAAAAATGTTCAAATTTTTCGTTTTCTGTTTTATTGGCTGTGCTTTGGGTCAGAACCAGAATGAAGTTAATTCGGTATTCAATCAATTGTTGCAATTTATTTGAAACTGAATGTGTTTTATATGATTAGGTGCCCGAATCACCGGCCGCTCAGTTCTTGGGTTTGTCTGCCGGAGCCTCTGCGTTGATCCCTAACATTAGGGCCACTTTCAGTTGTTTGGGTCGAAACTATGGCTATTTCGCTGATGTCGACAACAACTGCCAGATATTCCATGTCTGCCATCCCTCGACTAATGCCGCCGGAGAGCCAGTTATCTATCAGTTCAGCAAATTCTGTCCAAATCAGACCCGTTTTGATCAGAAGAGGTTGAGCTGCGTGTCTGTAGACGACCCCAAAATCATTCCGTGCATTGATTCGACCCGTTTTTACCCCTTAACTGAGAGCCGTTTCGCTGAATTGCCAGTCATTCAGACAACTGAGGTATGTCTTTGTCATCAATTTGAGTGGAGGTCATCTCATTTTTGATCATTTTTAGCCACAATTCCAACAGTTGTTGCCAGTCGTTGAACAGAGACTTGAAGTGAGTTCTCATTAAAAATTATTATTCAATTTATTCTTAATTTGATTTTTACTACAATTGACAGCAACTGCCGATTGAAGAACAAAGACTAGAGACGTTGCCTGTGAAGGGAATTCCGACTCAAATTAGAGCCCAGAATGTTGTCAACCAATTCATTCCAACAAAGAATGTCATTCGAAATGAAGCCCTTCCACAACAGATTCCCCAAAACCTTATCCAACCCATTACTGAGCAGAGAGTCGAGCAGTTGGTCCAAAATTCAGTTCCAGTGGAGCCCTCAGTTCAGCAACAATTCGTTGATATCAGGAATTTAGAACCCATTCAACAGCAGTCCATTCCTGTCAACGAACCCGAGGTTCCGGTCATTCAGAGAACTTTTGCGGTCAAACAGGAAAACAACGCCCCCCTCATCAACACTCAGGTCCTGAGATCGACTCCAGTCTCTCAAATCAAGTCTGGTTTAGTGACCCCTGCCTTTGCTCTGAGAAACTCGCAGTCGATTCCCTCTCAAGTGGTCCCTCAAGTGGTGGCGCAACCCCTTCAGACAACTCAACAAGTTTTGGTTCCGTCGAACTTAAATCTTCGACAAACTGTTCCTCAAACCCAATACGTGTTACAGAATGTACCCACTTATCAGCCATTATATGTCAACCCACAGCCAGTGGTCCAGACATATAGAGCTGTTAGTAGTCCCAAAGTAATCCGTCCCTCATCATACCTTGCTCAGCCACAAAACCCAATCGCGAACGAACCTGTGGTTTACAGTCTCCGATATCAGTCGGTTCCTCAATACTTGAGAACTAATGTTCAGCCGTCTGTTGTCCGTCAGCCACTGAATCCAGTCTTTACTCAGTTTTAAACATAATTTTATTTCTGATTGAAATTTGAATAAAAAACTTTTGAAAAAATTGTGTTTTCATTGAAATTCATTGCAATTTAATATTCAATAAATAAAATCCATAATTGTCTTCTTCAATAAATACCTTGATATTTAATCAACTGCTCAGGTATTTTGAATTGACTCGAGGATCAAGTGTATATCAATTGATAAAAATATCATCTCTTTATAATTGTCGAGAACGACAGGTGTCCACAGAATTCAATTCAAAAAACTTTTCTATTTTTCAAATTCATATCAAATTAGTCTCTTTGGGAACAATCTATAGAATCCTTAGAAGGATATTAATTGTGACAAAAAGTACTCTTAATCTTTCAATACAATTGAAAAACAAGTGATAATATAATTTAATGAAAAAACTGACCACATTATTCTGAATGAATCCGGGACATTTATATTAATTTCTATTATTTAATTACAGGTAAAAATGAAAAACATTTATACTTTTTGTATTTTATAAATAATTTTTTAGAAATAAATTTTTTTTAATTTGTTTTAAATTAAGAAAGTTTTGAATGAAAATCTATTAAACAATTTTTGATATCAAACAGATGTCAAATAATTAGTTAATGACAAAAGAGAGTGAATGTGTGTCAATCTGTTTAACACAATCTCTTTTCTTATATAAAGCCTTACTTTAATAGCATTGGAATATTCTGTTCGAAAAAATTATGGCTATTAGTGTTGTTTTACTTTGTCTCCAGTTGTTGTTAACCAAGAGTTTAGCTGAAGTTGACGTCAATTCTCGCATAGACTGTGCCATAGAAAGTAAGTGCCACACAATTAGTGTTCAATTCATTATTTTATTCTAAAATTTTAATCTTCTCTTTTTCAGATGACTTTTCAATTTCCACTGGTGCTTGTCAAGAACGTGGCTGCATCTGGGATAATATTCCAAGAACTCCAGGTATTCCAATCTGTTATATAAACCCAGAAAAGTCGGGTTACCATCTTAATGGTGGTCTCAAAAAGAGAACGGATGGACTCGAAGCTGATCTTAAACTAAAAGAAACGGCTAAAACGTTGTTGAAATCCGGTCCACAAATAGAAGAGTTGAAGCTTACCGTCGATTACTTGACGGACAAAATCCTTAGATTGAAAATATTTGATCCAAAGAACTCTAGATATGAAGTTCCCATTGAATTCGATTTAGTAAAGAAAGGAACCAAACAAACAGATGAGTCGAAGAGGAAATACACCGTTGATATCAAAGACGACCCCAAAACTGGTTTTCATATTTCTATCGAAAGAAAGGACACCAAAAGTAAAATGTAAAACAAAATCCAGTTTTAAAGCAAAATATGATTAAAACTTTTGTTTAGTTTCGACACTTCTATAGGAAGTCTTGTATTTCACGATCAGTTCCTCCAAATCGCCACAAGACTGCCCTCCAAAAACATTTACGGTATGGGAGAGAACACACATAAATCTATTCG